>OU015475.1:727306-829806 GCA_907164805.1 Brachyptera putata
TGTTTATTGGTACTGACGGCGTGAACTTCACTAGCGTCGTCACAGCTCATCTTGTTGTCTTTGTTTCTCACCGCATAGTCGGCACTGACGGTACTAACGGTACTAACGGCACTGACGGCACTGACGGTACTGACGGATCCAACTCCAGCGGTGACCGAATCAGCGTAATTGGCAGATTCGTCACCGCCCACTTTGTTCCTGATGTACTTCCACATGATTCACGCTGAGCAACACGTGTTTATCGGAGTGGATATCAACAGTGTTTTATATGTGATATCAACAATGTTTCACGTGTGATATCAACAGTGTTTTTCCGTGTGGATATCAACAGTTTTTTGTCTCTATAAATATATAGTGTTTATTTGTGTGAATATCACTTTTTTTTCTCAATATTATTATCAACAGTTTTGTTTATGTATGTATACCAACAACTACAGTGTTTTTCCGTGTGGATATCAACAGTTTTTTGTCTCTATAAATATATAGAGTGTTTATTTGTGTGAATATCACTTTTTTTTCTCAATATAATTATCCCCAGTTTTGTATATGTATGTATACCAACAACTACAGTGTTTTTCCGTGTGGATATCAACAGTTTTTTGTCTCTATAAATATATAGAGTGTTTATTTGTGTGAATATCACTTTTTTTTCTCAATATAATTATCCCCAGTTTTGTATATGTATGTATACCAACAACTACAGTGTTTTTCCGAGTGGATCTCAACAGGGCTTTCGTTGAATTCAGCACTTGTGCGTGTCTAGCGGCTCTAAGCGATGTAAACAAGGCGAGTAATGAGACAAAAGAGAAGAACTGACTGACTGATTGTAGCACTGAGCTACTAGCGTTTAGTTCTGATGTCCGAGCTTCTAATTGGTCAGATAATAGGCGACAACAGGTGGGAATTACCAGCTATTTACAAACCTCTTCCGGCTAAACTTAAACCACATGTAACTTTCGATTTGAAGATATATTAGATTTATGTTGATTTAAATTGTGGTGATTTCGTGGTGTGTTTGGTTTACTCTCAATACCAATGCTGGTAATGTCCGGATATATCACAGGAAAGGTTCATACTTTTTTTTTAATAACATCGAGACTTGATATAAAATCATTGTTTCCCTATAAATGAGAATGATGAGAGCTAGATCGTTTGGACGGGGCACCACAAGGACGATCTTACCACCCCATTTTATTATTATTTTCAATTAAAAACAGTAACCTTTGACACCAGGGCTGAGCTGTCACTAACCATACTTCTTCACCGCAGATAAAAGTATTTGAGATTCTAAAAGTCCGGAACACATTATAAGTATGAACCGTTTCTGTGATATATCCGGACATTACTGGCATTGGTATTGAGAGTAAACCAAACACACGAATGTTGATATCTTCCACTTTGAACCAAGTCACTTAGGCAATGTTCACTTCTTTCCATTAACAGCAGATGTACATTATGATACTATTAAGTGCGGGCTTGTGAAATTCGGTTGGCGGGCAGAGCTTATGTGTGAATATTTATACGTACACATACACACAAATGGTTAGCATTTCTATTTTCTCTGAGAACTAATTTAGTAATTTCAATTATTTACAGTTATTTATTCATGATATAGAACAAAGAAGTGGGCCTACACAGAGTAACGTATAATCGTATACAAATATATATGTAGGCCAATATATAAGTTATTCTGTGAGCTCTATGGTTTGACTCAAGACTGTTGTCTCCAGGAAGATGAATAGTGCGATCTATTCGAAACGTCGAGATAGTGCGACAAAGTGCAGGATTCGGCCTGCACTGCAATCTCTCAAAAGTAAGCGACATTATCCTAAAGAAAACTTTAATATCACATATGTCCGCGAAAACCTAAGAAACAACACACACATATATATATATATATATATATATATATATATATATATATATATATATATATATATATATATATATATATATATATATATATATATATATATATATATATATATATATATATCGTGATGTTCATTAGCAATTATGAAAATAATGTATGTTCCTCCATTATTTACTCATTCCGATTTATTACTCAATTCGTCATAATGATACATGTGTTTGTATTCATTCATTTACTACGCAATCAATTTGATTTACAACTCCCGTCCTACAGTCGATAAAACAGTTGACTGCAATAGGTATAATGAGTTGTGTCGAGAGAGCTGATTGGCTGACTGTTTTTATAGAGTCTATTTTGTAAGACAATAAATAAATGACTGAGAATGATTGAAATTACTGAATCACTCCTCAGTGAAGAAGAAATGCTATCCATTAGTGAAGGCAAGGTGTATATATATATATATATATATATATATATATATATATATATATATATATATATATATATATATATATGCTGGGAGAGTAGATGATAATCAACTAGTGGCCATTAAGAAAAGCCTTGTGCATATACCTCGAGGGTTAAAAATAGCCGGCTGAGATTATGAAAGAGGAATTAAACCTACTAAAGTCATCATTACTTCCATGTATTTTTTAAATTATTATCAAGATTATGGTTTGCTTAACGACCCCACCAACAGCAAGGTTATACGGGAGTACGAATGAGCTGGTGATTATGAAACTATGAAGTGATGATAAGAGTAAATATGTTCACAGAAACCCATGTTTCATGCGGAGGACTCGAACCCACGCCTAAAGTTGACTTTAGTTTCTGAGGCGATGCCTCAACTGACTGAGCTACCGAGGGCGGAAATTCTATCAATTTTCATTCACATCAATATCAAAATCTTGATAAGCAATCAAGGTTGAGGATGAATTAGTGAGACTGTTTAGAAGCGACACCTGTTGGTTGTTTCAACACTTCGAGGCGGTCTTGTCAACAAGTATGAATAATTATCTATAAACTATTTTAAATTGAAAGCAATGAACTTTGACACCAGGGCTGAGCTGTCTGTGACCATACTTCTTCAAGGCAGATAAAAGTCTCTCAGTTTCCAAAAGTCCGGAACACATTATAAGTATGAACCGTTTCTGTGATATATCCGGACATTACCAGCATTGGTATTGAGAGTAAACCAAACACACGAATGTTGATAACTTCCACTCTAAACCAAGTCTCTTAGGCAATGTTATCAAGGTTATTATTGCGGTGAGTCGTGTTGGTTGAGTTCTTCATTGGAATGAAATGAGGTAAAACCACGAAGTTACGTCACACTCACACAATCATCATCAGATACCTTGTTAACTGTATGTATTGCATTTGGTTACTCCTTGGTTACTTATGGAACACATCAATTACAAACCGAGTATTTGAGGGTGAATTGTTAAAGTGAATGGTTGGTGGCGGGTGAGGTGTGGGGGGGGGGGGGGAGGGAAGGGGGAAATAATTAAAGGGACTAGCGGTTCAAAATGTGTTGAGGTAGTGCTTGCACGGTGCTCATAGAAATATAGTAATTCGTCTTCACTATTTTGTTCGATCTTCACGAACCGGAGAAATTGAATCAACAGTATATCAACCCTAAGGTAGGTTTATGCTCTATATAAATAAATATGACATTCTCTTTTTTTTGGAATTAAATAAGTTTTGAGATGATACTTCAATGAAATCTAATTGATGATTCTAAAATTCTAAAAAATGATTTCTAATACTTCTATAATAATTGATGTATATATATCTACAGACTTGAGATATTACTACAATATATGAATAATGTATTATTATCATATTATTATAAAACTATTCATGTATAATCTACGCGTAGAACTTGTATGAACATGTTACTCTTTGATTGCGTGAAAAAAATAAAATTATATACAAATAGAAAAAAAATGAATTAATTTAATCACACACTTGGTATTCATTGATGTGTTATCTTAAAACTGATTGAACTCAAAATAGAATGTCAAACTACTCAACGAGCAAAACATTATCTTAGAGTTGACATACTTTCAACTTCAATTGCACTGGTTCTTGAACATGGAAAATAATAGTAAAGATAAATTTCTCAATTCTCATAAGCACCGTCATACACCCCCTCAACATGTCCCTGGGTACATCCAGTGGTTGATTTGTGAGGAAAGGGTGAGTTAGCCCTCCTAAACAATAGTCAATCTTATTTTGGCGCACCTACGTCGTACTTAAAACACCCGTTTACAATGGGGGGGGGGGGGTCTGGAGGAGGGCCCCTTAGTTCACGAGGGTCCGGGGCGCATAACCCCGCAAAAGCAATAGTTGTGAGTTATTTTTGGAGCATTTTACGTGTTTTGGAGAACCTTTCTCATGATAAAGCCACTCTTTTGTGTGCGTCATATTTACCATCTAGGAATGTCTGACAGTAATTACGTATCAAGTGATTCAGAAATTCAGTATCAAGGGATGTTGAGAATATTTTAAATTTTACTTTGTAAAATGATGAATCTTACATTACACCAGAACTAGAAACATGTGGTCAAGCCTGGCTTACTCCCTAAAAAGGTGGATAAACCGAACTAACGTGGGATACGGCACAAATTAACCACTGGGTACATCACCACATGATGGACTTGACCTATATTAATAAACTCACGCGATTAAAATTCTTGTTACACTAAGTAAACGAGTTGCTTTGAATAAATGATTAAACGAACTATTGAACGAAAACCTGTTTTGTAACTAGGATAATCTAATAAGGTACGTGCAGTTTCATTAAACATGTTTATTCATAGAATGAAATCTACTCATAATTTTTTGTTATAATTATCACGGACTGTAGGTGACCAGTTTACTTACAGCTACAATCGAGAGTAAAAGTCTATTATCTGTTCGTATAATAAATGTACTGGATTCCATGCTATAGAGACTTGGTTCAAAGTGGAAAATATCAACATTCGTGTGTTTGGTTTACTCTCAATACCAATGCTGGTAATGTCCGGATATATCACAGAAACGGTTCATACTTATAATGTGTTCCGGACTTTTAGAAACTGAGATACTTTTATCTGCGGTGAAGAAGTATGGTCACTGACAGCTCAGTCCTGGTGTCAAACTTCATTGTTATTAATTCATAATAGTATATAGATTATTATCTATATTTGTTGACGATGCCGCCTCGAAGTGTTGAAACAACCAAGAGGTGCCGCTTCTAAACAGTCTCACTAATTCATCCTCAACCTTGATTGGGAAACAGTTATTGTAAATCAAAATTTCGATGTTGATGGTAGCTGGATTTTTATAACTACACTTTCGTCAACTTGTTTTTATTGCGAGTTCATTTATTCTTTTTGTGAAAATGTTACTATATATTTGCGGCGCCTATACTCAAAACTTGGATTCATTGTCTCAAATAACCTAGCTTTCGATTGGGTCTTCCAAGGGAATAATGAACAGATAGTCAGTCGACTGAGCTACGGAGGGCGGCCAACATATCTATATTATTATCATAGTTGTTGGTTGAGATTTTTAAGCGTGATAAAGCCAGCTAATGTATCAGGGAGACAGAATAACCATACAGGTATGCAGATCTACTGATCAGAGTCCGCTATAACTACCAGCATACCCTCTCGATCCACAACAACAACACGCAGTCACACGCAACACTCGTATCAACGACCCGTCAACGACTCGCTAATGCTATGATCTTGTACGCGACACAATCAGGCAAGATATGATAGCAACAAAATATTTGTAATAACATAAAACACTGGTCTCAACGACCCATTAACGACTGAAAAACTCGTCTCGACGACCCATCAACGACTGAAAACCTCGTCTCAACGACCCATCAACGACTCGCTAATGATCCAATATTATACGCAGCACTCACGCGAGATGATATATCATCTAACGGTATGTAATCACATGAAAACACTCGTCTCAACGACCCGTCAACGACGCGCTAACGCTCTGATCTTGTACGCGACACAATCACAGAGTGACTGACTGTAATCAGGAGAGATGAGATAGCAACTAAAGGCAAATTAAATAATATTACCAGATAGGTAGGCGTATTATTAGCTAATACCTAATCACAAACAGGGGTGTTCAAGGCAGCTGGTGAGGACAGTGCGAGACGCAGCGAGGCAGGCGAGACGTGTCTGTACACCCCTGTGCAGACCGCAGAGACACTGTAGTCGCATGTCGGGTGTCAAGGGCAACCGGTCGCCTGTTGATCGAGCGTCAACTCAACACTTGCCTAACGTTGCTCGAGACAAATATGAGGGTGGGGGACCTGGGGAGGCTGGAAGAGAGGCTGGAAGAGAGAGGCTGGAAGAGGCTGGAAGAGAGACTGGAAGAGGATGGAAGAGAGGCTGGAAAAGAGAGGCTGGAAGAGAGGCTGGCAAAGGCTGGAAGAGAGGCTGGAAGAGAGACTGGAAGAGAGAGGATGGAAGAGAGGATGGAAGAGAGGCTGGAAGAGAGGCTTGAAGAGAGGCTGGAAAAGGCTGGAAGAGAGGCTGGGAAAGGCTGGAAGAGAGGCAGGAAAAGGCTGAAAGAGAGGCTAGAAGAGAGGCTGGAAGAGAGGCTGGAAGAGAGAGACTGGAAGAGAGAGGCTGGAAAAGGCTGAAAGAGAGGGAGATGCTGAAGGTGACTCGACTGGAAGCAAAGGATGGACTGGAAGAGGAGGAGAGAAGAGACTGGAGATAATGGATGAGTGTTATGTACGGACGAATGGAGTAGCAGGATAAACGGGAAGAACGGGAAGGAATGGAGGATCAAGGCTCACGTAATCAACAGGTCTACTGTTGACGGACCTCAGCCTATAACAACACGACGAGATGTGGTCAAGATAAGAACTGGATGAAGAAAACAGACGAAAAAACTCCGAGATAATTATATTCATCATTTGTGTTGTGGGCTTTTTTTCTTCGTGTTTTTTTTCAATTTTCAGTAATATTTAATCATTTCATCATACAAGTTATTCTTACAATTCTTTTAGATCGTATTTATTATATTATATTTGATTTGATCATATTATATTTTATTACATTATTAAAATGATAATTATCTAACCCTGTTTCCAAATATAACATTGGGTCATTATGGGGTCAACATTGACACATTGTGGTCAACATTGGGTATATAATATTAAATAATATTATATTGATTTTAAACAATATCTTATATCTTATAAAAGTTATTCTTTCAGTTTTTTTATATCGTATTATAATATTTTCTGTTAAACTGGCACAACTGCACAAATGGATATGCCGCTCAAATCACAACTCATTTAAAACGTTGACATTTCCATTTTGGCATGAAAATGAACTTCACTTCTGCTGATAGTGGAAAGAAGTTAATATTGCCTAAGTGACTTGGTTCAAAGTGGAAGATATCAACATTCGTGTGTTTGGTTTACTATCAATACCAATGCTGGTAATGTCCGGATATTCACAGAAACGGTTCATACTTATAATGTGTTCCAGACTTTTAGAAACTGAAAGACTTTTATCTGCGGTGAAGAAGTATGGTCACTGACAGCTCAGTCCTGGTGTCAAAGTTCATTGTTTTTACTGGTACATGGATAAATATTTTAATTATTCATATTGTTGACGATACCGCCTGTAAGTGTTGAAACAGCCTTACTAATTCACCCTTGGCCTTGATTGGGAAACAATGATTGTATATCAAGTTTCCGATGTTGATAAAATAATATTCAATTATTTCAGAACTATATGGGCCACACACATACACACACACACACATATATATATATATATATATATATATATCACGTTAGCTCAGTGGGAGAGCAGCAGACTGGCAATCTGAAGGTCCTGGGTTCTTTTACGACATGGCTAAATTATCCCACACATCTCGAGATTGGATCGTATCCAAGAAGTTTAATTATCACATATATATATATATATATATATATATATATATATATATATATATATATATATATATATATATGTGTGTGTGTCACGTGATCATTATTGATAGAATATATGTACATAAGTATAATGTCAATATCTTTGAACGTAAATGCTGTATTTTTCTCATTACTTGAAACCTAATTGTGTATTTTTCCCTGGAACAATAAACGTCGTGTTGCAACAACTCGCATCCTTGCCGTCTATTAACATCACAACCGGTCAGCCATTAACGAGCAGAAGACAAACAAGTAGAATCAACAGGTGACTATTGTATCCATGGTGATCAGAGTACACAAACCACACGGTTTGTGGACACGCTAAGAGAAAGCGTCAACAAACTCGTGCGTCTGGGTGACCTTGAGAGATGCGCTGAGGGTGGTTGATGACGTGATTAGTGCGCAGTCACAACAATCGAAATGGAGATATCTGGAATAGTGGTTCTTCTCGATGATTGATTATTGTTTGGTTAACGACCCCACCAACAGCTAGGTTATACGGGGGTACGAATGAGCAGGTGATTATGAAACTATGAAGTGATAATGAGTGAAAGGACGCTCACAAAAACCCATGCCTTATGCGGGACTCGAACCCACACCCAACGGTGACTTCAGTGTCTGAAGCAGTGCCTCAGCAGACTGAGCTAACAGACACCTTGACGTGGTGTGGGGGCTTGCGTGGCCCCGTGATCTCCAGAGCTATCGTCGGGAGCAATTTATTTGCTCCCAGCAGGGTCACTCATGGCGACAAGATCTGGAGTGAGGGTCCGGACCGTCTCGGTCGAGTGGAAGCCCTTTGATGACCGGACTATATAAAGGGAGTACGGAACTGTATGTTTGTATATATATATATATATTAAGATATATATATTTAAATATATATATATATATATATATATATATATATATATAAAAAGAACACTATCGGCCGCCGATGGCGCGCCTAATGACGCGTGTTGACGCGTACCCCGGCATCGAACACGCGACGTCTGAGCACGCACGCAGGTGACTAACCGGCTGGTCTACGGAGGGTGATAACTGCAGGTCTCGACGCCGGGTCAGTGAGGTGACGTCACATGGATCACGTGATGCAATGCGCCAACCAATCAGACACGTGCTGTCTATCAGACCATTGTCTACGTCACAACATGTGGACGTTGCTGTTGTTGTTGTTTATCAGATCGTTGAAATATCAAGTGATACAATTTATTGACGTTTTATCTTAAAACTGATTGAATTGACAGAAATAGAATGTCATAATAATTAAAGAGCGTCAAATTATCTTGGGTTTGATATACTTTTTATTCGAATACACTTGTTAGTGATGAAGATAAAAAAAAAATGATCTCTTTTTTTATAAGCACTGTGCATGCACCGCCTGAACTATTGATTGAAAAACACAGACAAAAATGTACACGAAAGTATAGTCTGTCTCTCAATTCTGGATTAACTGTCGGAGATCTTAGTAGTTTGCTCTTCTTTTGTCCGGCGAGAAGATAGGTATATAAATATGTCAATCATCTCTACAGACTTCATTGAACTCATACACTCTCATAATTCACTCAAATTGTATTAATTGAAGAAATATCAATTGCAATCATAATTTCTCAGTTTTATTAATCGAAAGATTGAAAAATTCATAATGAGAACCACTTTAACAAATTTTCATACTACTCCGGTATAATGTAAATTCCAAGAATGACTCTAGTTTCGATACTATAGGCCTCCGAAGCGATGTAGCAACGTTGCCCAACAACCCTGACCTAGTCACAAACTTGTCCTCAGAATGCACGCGAGAAGAGTTCCTTTGTTACTGTTGGAGTTACGATTGACATGTTTACCTATTCAGCAGTTAAGCTGATCGATGAGATAGCAACAGTTACTCCAGAATGGTGAGACAGACTAGACATGTCATCACATGTGGACTCTGGTGCTGAGAAGCCTTTATTGATCAGACCATTGTCTACGTCCACATGAATTATGGCTGTCGTTGTTTCGCGCCCAAAGTAGATAATTCATTCATTCATTCATTTCATTACAGCTTTGGACCATTGGTCCGGTGACAGTGTATTCTAAATACTATTTCTTATTTTAACAATGGCGAATTTTTAGTTCAAGTACACAGTTTATAAAAATTTGAGTGGAGCAAAAAGGGAACATTTTTTTCAAAAAAAGCAAAAAGTAGTTGAGTGTCATTTTGGAATGTGGGTCTAGAAATTTAATAGAATAGTGTTGAAAGCAGAGTATTTTGGTAAGGTTTCCATTTTTTCTTGGGGGGGGGGGGGGAGATCGTTCCAGAGACGAATGGATCTACCAAGAAAAGATTCAAATGTGCATTTCCATCGAAACCTATCGAAACCAACCTAAACCAACCAACTTTCCCATACAAACATTCGAAACTGATTCAAATATACCCTCAAACCGATCTGGCAACTAGATCCGCTCTGCCAAGCAGCCACTGCGCATGTCTGGCAGGATACCGTGGTGCTGGCTCCATCGTGCACCGAGATTATTCTGTATCGTCTGCAAATCATGACCAAACTAACCTACAGAACTTCACAGAATGCCTTCTGCCAGACGAGGATACAGCCAAGATATGTGGATGATATCTTCACAGTATGGCCGAAATTATGACTTACAGAAAACGAATCTTTTTACTACCTACTTGTATACTATCTTGTACTAACTTGTGAAGACCTTGGAAATAGTAGTGCTAAGTATAATACTGTAGTAGCCGGATGATTTAATACTCGAAGTACGTGGATGACATCCTCATAATCTGGCCAGTATTATTGTGAGTTACAAGAAACGAACTTTTCTCAATGATAGGTACTAACTTGTACTAACGTGTATATAGACCTTGGAAATAGTAGTAGTAAGTATAATACAGTAGTAGCCGGGTGGTTAAATCACTGTAGAAAAGATACGTGGATGACATCCTCACAATCTGGCCAGAATTATCGTAAGTTACGAGCAACAAACTCCTCTTAATGCTAGGTACTAACTTGTACATCCTTGGCAGCAGTAGTGGAACTGGTAGTGAGTACAACACAGCAGTACCCGGTGGTTAAATCACCGTAGTATACATAATTCACAGAACAGTACCCAGCCAAGATACGTAGACGACATCTTCACAGTCTGGCCGAAATTGTACATTACACAAAAACGAACTTGTTTTGAAAACCACGTAGTTCGGCTTGCAACTGACTCATCTAGCCACGTAACCTCGATGTGAGGAATATGGCTCGACTAGCCGCATTGAGGTACTACGACAATACTGACAGCTGTGTGCGTGACGTCACTTGTCATGTTCGTGACAACATGAAGGGGGAGGAGTCTAGAGTATTTCATGCTTCGCTCAACAGAGACGGCACAGGAGAATCGTTTAACGTGACGCAGCCACTAAATTCACAGTTGGCGGCAAATATACGAACATTGTTCGAATATACGAATAATTAAGAAACACCCAAGAAATTCGAGAATAGCCTAAATGAAACTATAAACTAAAACACTCGTCAGACAATGGCGTAATTAGAAATTCTATTTTCAAACACCAGTGTAATTGGATGAAAAGTTCATATCTTCAAGATAATTATATGCTCTTCAATAAATATGACACTTTGTTTTTGTGATTTTTATCAAATTTGAGATAATACGTCAATGATTTTCATCACATTCTTATCATTCATTGACGTATTATCTTAAAACTGATTGAATTCACAGAAATAGAATGTCATATTAATTGAAGTGCTCAAAATTATCTTGGAGATGTGAACTTTCCAAGCAATTAGACTGATGGGAAAATGTGTTGAAGGTGAATTTCTCTAGTTCATGTAAGCACCATGCACACACACCCGTGAGGGGTGCACGGTGCTTATAAAAATTGAGAAATTCATCTTTACTATTTTTTTCTTCATCACGAACAAGTGTATTCGAATAAGAAGTATATCTAACCCAAGATGATTTTATTCTCTTCAATTAATGTGACATTCTATTTCAGTGAATTCAACCAGTTTTAAGATGATACGTCAATAAATATCAAGAACGTGGTAACATTTATTGACGTATTATCTTAAAACTGGTTGAATTCACTGAAATAGAATGTCACATTAATTGAAGAGAATAAAATCATCTTGGGTTAGATATACTTCTTATTCGAATACACTTGTTCGTGATGAAGAAAAAAAAGTAACTATGTTTTTCTGAGCACCATGCACGCACCCCCTGAACCAACAAGTGTCTTACCTGAGTCTCTTCCTCTTCTCTGCCAGCATGAACATGTTGTTGAGGCTCGCCGAGCTCGGCACCTTCTCGATGATCGGGAACACATCGTCGCCCTCGTCCGTGATCTTCACGGCCTCCTCGGCGTCCTCGTCGTCGGCGCCGCCCACGATGAACGTGGCGACGCTCTTGGCGGGCTCGGCGGGGGGTGGGGCGACGTCGGGGGGCGGGGCAGACATGGCGGGCGAGGCGGCAGTGTCTGGAAATAGAAAGAGGGGGATGGTTAGATTGTTGACATCGAAAATTGTGCTAAGGATGAAAGTGGGGTCTTTTGGATGGGGTATCGCAAGGATGTATGTTATCACCTCATTTCATTTATTCGAAATCCTGCTATATGCCTACAATCATTGTTTCCAATAAGGACCAAGGAGGAATTCGTAAAAACGTATAGAAGCGGCACATCTTGGCTGTTTCAACACTTCGAGGCGGTCTTAACGACAAATATAGATGAACTAGGCAAACGCTATACGTGTTTCCCTCGCGTTGAAGGATGAGCTGGAAAATTAACACCAGTATCGCATCTACTGTACCCTACTGGTGAGTCACCTGACTTGAATAACCTGACCATGACTGCTCAACCCAGGTAGTCAGGTCAGACTATTTTAGATGAAAAGCAATGAACTTTGACACCAGGGCTGAGCTGTCTGTGACCATACTTCTTCAGCGCAGATAAAAGTATTTCAGTTTCCAAAAGTCCGGAACACATTATAGGTATAACTGTACTAAAAACCAACTGACCTTGACTTATATTTTTGAAGCAATCTGTACAGCAGTAAAATTGGGGAGTAATGGTTGAGGTTGAGGTACTGGTTGCTCGAGAAGTAAAAGAGCCCAAGGAAGTAGATTTAGTGGAATATCAGTTTTTTTATGATAACTTACATGAACTTATATACCGGTAACTTATTAGGAGAACGGTGAGAGATATCGAAATTATGGAAACGAGGGAACACAGATATTTTTAATACGTTCGAGATGAGATAGGTTCTAACCATTTATCTCACATCACATAATTGTCAGGCGTATAGGCTTGAAAAAAATTGTATTTTTACGCGTATCAATCATTCTGAAAATGAAGATGAGGTCGCTTCTACTTAAGGGGGGCATGCACGGGGCTTATAAAAATAGATCAGTTCATATTCGCTATTCCTTTGAATGTTCACGAAACAGTGTAATTGAATGAAAATTATAACAGCACTAAGTTAATTTTGTGCTCTTTGATTAATATTACATTCCAATTTTGTGAATTCAATCATTCTAGGTATTTATTGATGTATTATCTCAAAACTGATTGAATTTAAAAAATAGAAAAATCATAATAATCAAAGAGCATCAAATTTTTATCGCGTGACAATCAGGTGATTTGAGATGAATAGTCACACTCACACCATCTTCAGGATTTCCTCTTGGAAATTTAAAATTTGAAATGAATAAAATAAAATTTTAAAATTGAAATTTAAATAAAATTTCAAAATTTAAAATTTAAAATTTAAAATATAAGCCTAACCACCAATTATTGAATATTAGAATAATTTCAATGCAGGCCTTCATATTGTATGCTTAATTGAAGATGTCCTCACATAGTTATTTTTTCCTTCCTGACTTGACAAGACCATCTTCAAGAATTTCGATATCTTTTACTGTTCAAAAGTTATCATGGGAGGTATTATAAAATCGACTCCCATGGACTCTTAAGACAGTTAACTAGCCAAAACTTTTCATATCACTACTTTCGAAAGTCAAATATATGAAATAGCAAGGCCTTACTCCCTGATTTTACAAGTTTTTGTTTTTGATGACGACATATATAACCCAAGTAGGTTGTTTTTCAGTACAATTGCTACCTGACCAGACTTACTGCTAGAGAAGTAATCCAGACAGGACTTCGAAGCTTCGACCACTCGGTTTAGCATAACACTCGCAACTAGAGCTGATGGCTAGCACCAGACGATCATGCGATGAGAGATAGGCTCATGGGGCCCTGTCCCACCATTATACACCACCATCCCCATGGCAAAATAAAAATAATTATATTAATTTTTTTTTTTTTTTTTAATTTTTTTTTAAAAAAAAAGATTAAATTTTGTTGGTTTGAAACCTCTTTCCAGGGTAAATTGTAAATGAATTTTGGGGTTAATGTAAAAATTTATTGTTAAAAAGAAAATTAAAAGCTTTTTTGGGGAAAATAAAATCAATAAACTTATAAATTTTTCTATCCAATTTTTCTAAGAAAAGGGGCAACGGAAAGGGTTTTTTAAAAAAAATAAATATAAAATTTATTAAATATAATAATTTTTAATATTATTATTTGTGGAATTAAAACAGGGGCAAAAATTTAAAAGCCAGTAAAATCCGTATTATTTCTGTATATCCGGAATTACAGCTTGTATGAGAGAACCAAACACACGAATGTTGATAACTTCCACTTTGAACCAAGTCACTTACTTCTTTTCATTGACAGCAGATGTATTCATTTCATTTTATATTGGGTTTAACGACGCATATGATGATAACTACGATCTATTGGCGTCAGCAGATTTAAAGCATATCATCACGCCAGAAATGGAATGTAGGCCTATTGATTTTCTCAATCTTTTTTCTTTCATATGGATATTTTTTTCATTATCTTCCACTTCAAATTGAATATATGGAATTAAATTATGGTTACGCTCACCTAATAAGACCTGCTACTTGCTGTAAAAATGCTGTCAACTGCTGTTAACTCGTCTGCTACAAACAGCAGTGGTTGAATGTGTACTGATAGCCGAGATAAAGATTGGAACGAGACTCTATTCGAGCGTGTATTAGAATGGAGAATACTGTGGTTATTGTATGAATCAACATCGGTCAATTAACATGGCGAGTTTTACCTCGATAGCCAGTATACTTGCTAGAGTGAGAGAGATGGAGAGACAGAGATGAAGAGAGAGATTATATATATATATATATATATATATATATATATATATATATATGTTGTGTGTGTGTGTGTGTGATTTGAAACTCTCTTTTCCATGATGCATATTTGTGAATAAAGACATCTTTTGGGTTTATTTCATGAATATTATTATTTAAAAAGACCAACATTTCGCCAGGATTTGTCCTGGCTTCTTCAGGGTCAAAATTGATCAGAACTAATCAGAACTTATAATTAGTTCTGATCAATTTTGACCCTGAAGAACCCAGGACAAATCCTGGCGAAATGTTGGTCTTTTCAAATATATATATCCATAATATATATATATATATATATATATATATATATATATATATATATATATATATATGTGTGTAGATAGAGACAGAGAGAGACATATAATTCATATGGAGTACGTGATGGATACAAGGAGAGAGAGAGAGAGGTAGAGAGAGAGAGACAGAGTGATAGGTGATAATGATAACTGGGTTATGTATTATTGCACGTCACTCGAACGTGTTATTATAGTGTTATCTCATATCAACTATTATTATCCTAACCAAGCTCTGAACAGCCTCGACCTTTATTAGCCCGCTAATCAGGCGATAACGAGTGCGACAGAGAGCGAGCATACAGCGCACACAAGTGCGAGAGAGATGGTAGATAGAACATTTGGTTGCAGTTCTTGAATGCAAGAGAAAATTAGATTACTGTAAAACTCGGCGAATATTTCAACTTTTCTCATAACATGTGGTTCAAATATACATTTTCAATGCTATGTAGATGAGCGTTAGCGAAGATTTCCATGCAACTCTTACGAAAATTGTATGTGTGTTGTTTGTTTCTTTGTTTGTTAGCACTGCACAGGTTGCAGGGTTTGACCGATCGACATGAAACTCATCCTGTATACGCAAACTTATTTAACTTAGAACTGTATAGTTTTTGGGTCAAGTTAGTTAGACCATTTTTGAGAAACAATATTTCAAAGTTTCTAAAAAAAACAAAGATTAAGCGTATCAAGAGAAAAATACATAAATATATATATATATATATATATATATATATATATATATATTGAATGCTGCTCAACGACCCCACCAACAGCTAGGTTATACGGGGGTACGAATGAGCGGATGATAATGAAACGATGAAGTGATGATAGGTGAAAGGACGTTTACAAAAACCCATGCCGTATGCGGGACTCAAACCCACGCCCAACGGTGACTTCAGTTACTACCGCTAGCGATAGTTGACTAAGCCACCAAGGCCTATGTATATGAATAATTTTTATTCATCAAATAGATACAGATTGCAGAAAAATGTGTCAGAGATTCGATAATAATCGAATGAAGTACATTTTATATGATTTAAGGTGTAGAGAGTTTTTGAATATACTCTATTTGGATATCAAGCTCATCTTACAACGCATATTTCGCGTTTACCTAGTATAATAAATAATGATCTATAATAATAATAATCAATCATTATATTTATTGATTGCCTAATGTTGAACTTTACATCTGCTGTCAATGAAAAGAAGTAAGTGACTTGGTTCAAAGTAGAAAATATCAACATTCGTGTGTTTGGTTTACTCTCAATACCAATGCTGGTAATGTCCGGATATATCACAGAAACGGTTCATACTTATAATGTGTTCCGGACTTTTGGAAACTGAAAGACTTTTATCTGCGGTGAAGAAGTATGGTCACTGACAGCTCAGCCCTGGTGTCAAAGTTTATTGTTTTTTATTCGGAATAATTAAAATGGGTGGTGAGATGGCCCTTGTGGTGTCCCGTCTAAACGATCCACCAACTTCTAGTATATGATTATATAACATAGTTATAGTCTATAACAGAGACCAACAAGGCTGTTGTTGAAAAGCTACTTCGTTGAGAAGGACTGGATTGAAACTGGATTGTGTATATAGTAGGTAAGAGAGAGAAAGTGAATTGTACAGTAAAGAGAGAGAGAGAGAGAACATATACAAAGTAAGAAAGAGAGAGAGAGAGTTTGAACGAGAACTGTATCGTGTGTATGAGTGAGAGTGAGAGAGACAGATATAGACCGGTCGTCTCCCCTGTGCCCCAGCAGTGCCCTGCTAGTGTCTGGGTCAAGGTCACCACTTAACGCGTGCAACACCGGCCTAACTGCCCCACCTGACCTACTGCCGAGCGGGTAGCCTACATGCCAGGAACAGTACAGGTATACCAAGACGGGGCATTGATTTACTGGGCACTGATTCATTCATGACATATGCACGGTGCTCAAAAAAATAGAGAAATTCATTTTTACTTTTTTTTTCTTCATCACGAACAAGTGTATTTGAACAGAAAGTATATCAAACCAAAGTTAATTTTATGCTCTTCAATTATTATGACATTATACTTTTGTTAATTCAACCAGTTTCAAGATAATACGTCAATAAATATCAAGAATGTGATGAAATGTATATATATTTTTTTAATAACATCGAAACTTGATACATAATCATTGTTCCCCTATTGAGGCTAAGGATGAAAGTAGGATCGTTTGGAAGGGGCACCACAAGGGCGATCTCACCACCCCATTTCATTATCATTACAAATAAAAGCAACGAACTTGACACCAGGACTGAGCTGTCTGTGACCATACTTCTTCAGCGCAGATAAAAGTCTTCAGCTTCCGAAAGTCCGGAACACATTATAAACTGTTTTTGCGATATATCCGGACAGTACCAACATTGTTTTTTTCTATGAGACCAGTGGGACAGTATTATTGCCTTTACTCTATGCTCAGACCTCGTAATAATACGAAAACATGATTTCTTTTATACGATCTTGTTCGAATTGATACTTCGCCTAGGGGCCCAGTGGGAGATCCCCGACCGGCGTGCCAGTCCGCCCCTGGGTCGAATCCCTGAGGAAATCCACTCTCACACACACTTAAAGCTATAGTGTTTTCTTTATAACATCGATGCCTGACGCAAGATCGTTGTCCCCGAGGATGCGCCGATACGAAGAAAAAAAACGAGCATCGAAAATAAAATAGACCGAAAAACTTGTGAACAAACATGGTACAATATGCACCGAAAACTCGTACCTGTACTTACTTCAAGTAGATGAGAGTTATGATTCTTAAAACATTCTTAAAACAAATATATATATAACTAGATATATATAATATGAATATAATGTGTATATATATATATATATATATATATATATATATATATATCTATATATATATATATATATATATATATATATATATATATATATATATAATGGATATTATTTATATTATTTATAGGCCTATTTGGTTGAAAAGTATATCAAACCTAAGATAAGTTTATGCTCTTTAATTACTATGACATTCTATTCTCGTTAATTCAACCAGTTTTAAGATAATACGTCAATGAATATCAAGAATGTGATGAAATTCATTGACGTATTATCTTAAAACTGGTTGAATTCACAGAAATAGAATGTCATAATAATTAAAGAGCATAAAATTATCTTGGGTTTGATATACTTTTTATTCAAACACACTAGTTCGTGATGAAGAGAAAACTAGTAAAGATGAATTTCTCCACTTTTATGAGCACCGTGCCTGCACCGCCTTAATTTAAATAAAAACAATGAACTTATTTTGTTATTAGTTGGTTATTTTATTCACTCATTACAGATTGTTCTTAAAACATGTGGTAATGATACTCTCATGAAATTACAATCAAACATACTCAATAAAATTATGCTATTTTTTCTGAGCTCTCTTCTTTAAATCACTGATCTTCGTTATATTCTTCATATCTTCATCCAATTCATTTCATTCCCGCGTCGTTCTTTGAATGAATCTATATTGTGAAATATTTCAACTTGACACCAGGGCTGAGCTGTCTGTGACCACACTTCTTCATCGCAGATAAAAGTCTTCAGTTTCTAAAAGTCCGGAACACATTGTAAGTATAAACCGTTTCTGTGATATATCCGGACACTACCAGCATTGGTATTGAGAGTAAACCAAACACACGAATGTTGATAGCTTCCTCTTTGAACCAAGTTCAAAACCAGTTATAAAACTTTTTTTTTTTTTTAGATACTGGTAATAATTTTCAAATTATTATTATAGTTCAATATATACTTATCATAAGTAATATTGCACCAGTAAATAATATTGCACCAGTAGGCTATAGTAATGACTAACGGAGTAATGAAGTAATGAATTAATGACTAGTGCTAAGATATACTTAGAGATTTTTCATGCAATGCACACATGTTAATCCCATGTTATTATTATGCTGTACCTTATAAGATATATCACAACAATTCAAACACTGTATTACGTTAAGAACTAATAAATGACGTGAAATGAATGATTTTCTTGCATCATTTGCGGCGACTGATGGTTCACGATGTTTTTCATTAATAATTAATGATAAAAATAGTAAAGGTGAATTTCTCTATTATTATAAGCACTGACCTTGAACCCCATTAAGAGGTTCCGTTGTAAAACCTAAGGAACAGAAATGAGGTGGGTCAGTACATGTACGACGTAAAGTACCGTACTGAATTACATTAATTTGCTGAAACGATATTGATACGACTGATCTATAGACCTGTGGATCGACTGCTGAATATCAATCTGGGAGAGAAGGAAAATGGAAGTTACGCTTCAAAATCACAACCAACAGCTTACCTCGAAAAGAGATTCGTATGTACCGTAGCTTGGAAAGGGAAACATTATAGCAACATGATTTGTATTATTAATTATTCAGTGTTTATTAACGCGATGTAGTGATGACCTAGATCTATTGGTGTCAGTGGGCGATGAATATACATACCGGTAATCATTGGAATTACTTTTGCTGTTTGAGAGAATTTCCTTTTTTTTTTTGATACTTTGCTACGGTCTTGTCAACAAATATAAATAGTTATATGTTAAGATTATATTTAATTATTGTTGAGAACAATCACGTTTGATACGAGGACTGTGTTATCTGTGACGGAAGATCAGTGAAAGGAAGATAAGAGAAATATGGGATGGAACGTGTTTCAGACAGCTACAAGGATCGACTCTGCGGGATTATCACTCCTAAAACCGAGGGAAACCATGAAATATGCCAGCCAGGTTGACGGGAATCAGACCCCAGTCTCCTGAATGACAGTCCAGAGCGTTGATCAACGGACGATGCGCTTACGATTACTCCACATTTCTATCTTCTCAAACCACGGCGAGATTCGGATCAAGAGAACGTGTTTCAACGAAATCAACAGGTTTCGGTTAGTGGTCAAGATGAAAATACTCGTCATCTCTTTCCTCGAATACCTATCGACAGTAAGTGGTATTCGGATAACTTCCTGCCTAAGACTGAAAAGTCCGAAAGAATGTGTAATTTCCGTTGATAATCACATCATTTTTTTATCCATAATTGCAGCTCCTGTTTTCAGGGTTAGATAAGGTACAGTTTTATGTCGAATGAACAACTATATTGTAATTTTAGGGTTCATACCCTACATTACCAACCCTAATCATCCTCATCACCTCCTAACATAACCCTAAAAAGACCCGTTGAGGATACGGCATGTATTTACCGGGGCATAAAACCCGCAATAAACGAGCGCAGACCGGAATTATCACCAGGTAAACTTCAATTACACATTGGTTAGCAGGACAGAAGTGACACCAGATTATGAAAGGCAGAGGGCATTGTAGGCCAACACAATATAGGCCTAGGCCTACTTGGCTTGAGAGCCAAATGTCAGGAAGTTGAAACTAACAATAGAAAGAAGTTCATTCAATACTCAAGCTAGTGAATATATAATTCAATCAATTATTCATTTCTCGAGTACTTTAGCGGGATAAATTAAACACGGTCAGCTATTGGCTAGTAGAAGGTCAGCAGATCATTCTAGCATTCTGATTGGTTATCAGAAAAGCAACAATCATCCACTGTAAATCTGAATAATTAGGCATCTATATTATTGGAAAACTTCCCTAATACATTATTATGCAATCAACAATGCAACTGATGCATTTTAGTGACGAAAATCAATAGTTGAGGGTGAAACTGTTTAAATCTGACAGTTGAGCGTTGAGAATACATACATATATAGTTGCCAATGTTGATTTCTAGGTTAGACCGGTTGCTGAACGAGGTTTATACGCTATTGTTGACATAAACACGCACAGTTTATCACATGTATATACAGAAAACACTTTTAAAAACTATTAATAAATAATACACTGGATTTAGTTGACAATTGCCTAGCAATAAACCAGTGGAAATAATGTTAGAACCTGGGACACGAACTGCGTGTTCCCTGGTCTTAAAAAACTGACAGCAGTAAACCTCGTTTACCGGCCGAGAAACGTGACTGATTTCATTGTCACCATATGGTAGCGTTACTAACGCATTCTAGTAGTGAAAATGGGAACTGCAGAATCCGGGTTCAATTTTTTCTCTATGATTTACCTTCTCTGATTTGTTTTACGTTACACTGAATTTGTATAATAATGTCACATGCCTTTAATGCTTTGTTCTTGAACACATCTTTGTAAGATTTCAAGTGAATCAGCATTTAGCTGGAACCTTTAATAACAATTATAATAAACCTGATTCTCAGTGTCATCTGCTATCAGTGATTGGGAGTAGATTTAAAGGCGGTGCTTGCACGGTGCTTACACAAATCGAGAAATGTCTCTTCACTATTTTTTTCCATTTCCAAAAACAAGTTTAATTGAATGAAAAGTTCACATCTCCAAGATAATTGTATGCTCTTTAATTAATATGACATTTTATTTTTGTGAATTCAATCAGTTTTGAGATAATACCTCCATTAATTTAATAATATTCTTTTTATTCATTGACGTATTATCTTAAAACTGATTGAATTCACTGAAATAAAATGTCACATTAATTGAACAGCATAAAATTATCTTGGAGATGTGAACTTTTCATTAAATTACACTGGTTTTCGAAAATAGAAAAAATTAATGAAAATAAACTACTCTATTTTTATAAGCACCATGCATGAACCCCTCAATAAGGCTGTATTAATTTTTTTTTTTTGGTTTAATAAAGAAAAATGAACCATCCAATCACCTTGTCGATCAAACAGTCTCGTCATTTATTTCCATAGTGAATACATTACATAGTAATAATTTGGTTACACACTTGTATACGGGCTGGGTGCCATACAGGTAATCATACACGTTCAGTAGAAACAGAAATGTAAATTAATTTTACTAAAATTAAATTAAATGTATATTTTAACTATGGTAAAACTAGGGCCCACTACGCATTAAAATTGCCCACGTAAAATCAACTACCGATATGCAAAAACTACTAAGTAAAATTATTCAGACAAAATTACCACGCAAAATGAACTCTGCAAAAATAATACGCAAAATTAACTATGCAAAAATAATACGCAAAATTAACTATGCAAAAACTACTAAGTAAAATTCACTAGACAAAATTACTACGCAAAATGAACTATGCAAAAAATCCTTCGCAAAATTAACTGCGCATTCAAATTAACCACGCAAAATTAACTATGTAAAAATTCCAAGTGTATAAAGAAATGATTTCTGAATATTCTGATGGAATCCTTCAGGGCTGACATCTGAATCTCATATTTTAAAGCATTGGTGTTTTAAAGCAAGCTGGGTGCCATGCAAGTACTCAAATACGTTCAGTGGAAAAAATATATAATTAAAGGACATAACAAACCCGTAGAAGAATTTATTAAAATTATATTTAGTTCCCCAATTCCAGATAAAACTGGAACACAACATTTCAATTCCAGAAATTTGATTGATTGGTCTGTATGATACCCAATATCAAAATGTCCAGGAAATAAGAATAGCCCAATAAATGATATTCGTCAGTCGGCGAGGCCTACCCGCCCCAGTCACATCAGACTCATGACGACCGCGTAACAACATGTCACCGGTACAGTCGGTACTTACAAAGTTTTTTTTTTTTTTAATAACATCGAAACTTGATACAAAATCATTGTTCCCCAATTAAGGCTATGGATGAAAAGTAGGATCGTTTGAACGGGGCACCACAAGGGCGATCTTAACACCCCAAAGAATAATTAAAATATGATAACTCATTTAACAAACAGATCAAATCTTGAATAAGGTAGTAATTTCAGGGTTAGAAAACAAATCAAACATTCACAAACAATTCAAATATTACAAAGTGACGGAATACATCATTTAAAAAAAAAAAAAATCTAATACATTTCTGCCTGGTCCCAGGGGGGGGAGGATGGGGGGGAAGTGCACCCCCTTGACCCCCTCCCCTCCGACGCCCATGTTTCTTAACAGAATCGGTAATGTCAACGTCATGACTCATGGTCTCTGGAGGACAAAAATATCAACGATGAATTTATTAATCCTGAAGATTATTTCTGTCTTTCTATAAATGTAGTGAGATAAATATCGTCACTATTCATTAATATCTAGTTTCAGTGTTGTGATGTCCTTTAAGACTCCACTTCGTTAGTCCTCGTGTAACGACGTCGGCGAGTCGCGTGTCGTCGAACAAGGCCTCAGGAACTCCTGGCCTCGCTCGTGTATGGACTTGTTGATCACTGGAAAGAGAGAGGAGTAATTTAATTAGTGTCTTCTTTCTTTTAAAATCCCGTTCTTTCGACTGGTGAGATTAATTGACTTTCAAGATTCATCGAAATCCCGCCTCAGTGAAATCCCAATTCGTCTACTTTCAGTCATTTACATAGCTGTCCAATTTGTTGACTGGTGAGATTAATCGAAATACCATCTGAGTGAGATCCCAACTATGGTCTCATAGTCATTTACATAGCTGTCTAATCGACTATCAAAATCAATCGACTATCAAGATTCATCGAAATCCCATCTCAGTGAAATCCCAATTGTGGTCTTTCAGTCATTTACGTAGCTGTAAAATTCGTTGAATGGTAAAATTCAACATTTGATATATATTACCTTAACTGAGATACGTTACTTCTGCGGCCGAGTAGCGACATATGCTCGTTCCGATCTCAGCGGCCATATTGGACTTTTACAGCAATAGCTTCCAAGCAAGGCCTTCATTATTGATTGATTATCGATGTAAAAATATAATTAAAAGCTTATAAAAAGTCCAATATGGCGGCAACTTCTCGGTTTGCAAAGCGGTTTGAAGTTGCTGCCGAGACATGAATATGTACGCCTTCTAAACGTTGAGTACCGTATCTCGGTGAGGTGATTCAACGACTAGTAAGATTCATCGAAATCCCATCTCAGTGAAATCCCGGACCGTCAATCGTATTCCCATCAAGTCCATCTCATTGAAATCCCAATTGTTGTAATTTAGTCATTTACATAGCTGTCCATTTCGTTGAATGGTGAAAATAATCGAAATCCCATCTCAGTGAAATCCCAATTGTTGTAATTTAGTCATTTACATAGCTGTCCATTTCGTTGAATGGTGAAAATAATCGAAATCCCATCTCAGTGAAATCCCGACTCGTCGACTCATTACACCGTATTCCCATCAAGTCTTCGAAGCGGGATTTCACTGCCCCTTGCCACTCACCCCACTTGGACCCGGTCATGACTGGACACGCGCCATGGAGCATGCGCACATCGCCCTCGCCGTCAGCGAACAAGTTGTACCAGAACACCACGGAGCCCTTGCGACTCACCCCACTTGGACCCGGTCATGACTGGACACGCGCCATGGAGCATGCGCACATCGCCCTCGCCGTCAGCGAACAAGTTGTACCAGAACACCACGGAGCCCTTGCGAGGAAACAGCGTCACGTTTAGCATGGGGAACACCGTGGCGCCTCCACGCGGCACGTCCGTCAACTAACACAGAACAAGGGATGGTGACATTTCTGGACCCACTGTTGTGGCCTGGAATTTATAGGCATGTGGTAATTTCCACTGTTATCATTATATACATAGCTGCTGAAGAGAGAGGAGAGGTATGGATAAAGTTGAGAGCGGTAAATGGTGGAAGAATAGAAAGAAATGGAAGAGGTGGTGAAAAGAGTTGAGATGGAAATGGAGGAGGAAGAGCAGAATCAGGCAGAGGAGACGTAGGAGGAAGAGGACTTGGGACTGGCAAAATCAAGTTGATATGTTGTGCCCTTGTAAAATGAACTCACCTAACTTTGTTAGAAAAGTATTTAGAAATAAAAAAAAAATCATGACATATTGCATTATGTGTTAACTTACAGTCAGCTTTTAATAATTACAACTTCATTCTTATTGCAGAAATGTCATAACCTAATATGCAATGTTATTGGTATTTCTGTGATAGAATGTAGCGTTATGTAGAAAGTTTGACTTAACACATTCTGTTTAATATATGTAATATCCTAGTTGACCAATTTGGGCGGGGTGCTATTTCAGAATCAGTCTCGTATTTATAGATCAGTCGATGGTTAACCCTGGGGCAGTCATAATGGAGTGTTAGTCAAGAAGTAATTGTTTTAAGAGTTAGTGTCAGTGCTAAGTACTAACATGCCAGGTTACGAGTGCGTAGTATTCAAGTAGGAGCTGGTTGCTCCAAATAGTATATTTTGTATAAGTATTATTATTACGATTAATAAAGCCTTGGTGCTTAAATCATGTTTAGCCATTGTATTACTTTCCTTTAATCCTCACCACTCTGATCTTACAAGTCAATACAATTGGACTGCGGTCTAATCGATCTATGTTGTACCCAAGGGCACAACAGTTCACCAACTGCTGTTAGAAGTAAGTGACATGTGACAGCATTGGTTGTGTACTTACGTAGTAAAGCAGAGTTGCGATTCTGTTCCCAGCTTGTTGAGTCACGAATCCTGCTTTGATTTGTCCTTTCTGTAACAAGTCACGTCATTCATTCATTCATCATTCATTCATTGGCCAATACACTGGGCATACTGATCGAGATATCTCTAAATGGAGTACAATCGAAGACTACACACCAAGTCCTTCAGTTTGCAGCAAAGCTGCATCTTTTAAACTGATACCGACCTAACGGTCACAAAATGTTTTCCTGTGTTGGTATTTCCTGGCTAAACGTTGTGCTATACTTTATAGATATTATCATTATTTTTCAACAGAGATAGTACTAACAGTGATGTTAGAATGATGTTATTATAACAATGCCCATTACTGAAGGGACTTATATTGCGGTAAAGTGGACTCGGTAAGGTAGCTGAAGTCGTTGTTGATTATGATTAGATTTGAAGCACTGATTGGTGAATTTTGTTTTAATTTGATTTGGCTTGGGGTACGATGTGATGATTTATTCTCTGATATGCGTTAAACTATTGTTATGGTGGATTACGGTTGGTGTGTTTGAGCCTTTTTACAGGTGGTTGATGTTCTGGTAGCCCTGTTGACGTGATTGGTCGTTTTCTTGTGTCGAAAAGTAGAGTTTGTATGGAACCTAGTATTTTGATGTACCGGTAGTCGAATTTTGATTTTTCCAGGCTTGCAAAAGACTACACACTTTGACATTCATAGATTGATAGATTCATGGATTCGTAGATTTGGACGGTGGATTCATACATATTTTCAATGAAACATGACCCTGGAATATAGATTATAGCTGATGATGACAGTATTGTTGTCCCTAATTTTAGAGAAAACTATTAGAGATGGTTGAGATGTCCATATACCTATCTTCTCGCCGGACAATAGAGGAGCAAACTACAAAGATCTCCGACATTTAGATTGCTGAGAAAACATCTACGTCACCAGGTAAGGCAAGTATGGTGGCCGTTTAGTGATGAAGTTTTTTTACAAGAGCTTTAGCGAGGATTCAATTTAACACACTATTAAAAAATGGTGTTCTTTTTTTATGTTTTTTTGTCGGTTCTCCACAGGTCAAACGTCTACAGCCATCGACTTTAAACTTTTTGTTCAATATGGTTCCTCATCTAACTTAGATCTGTATAGTTTTGTGGCATTATCGGGGCATAACTTTGTTTTTTATGAATTTTAGAAATTTCAAAAATACCCATAAGAAAACATGGCGGGAAAAAAATTATAATACTTTTATTTTCCAAAAAGATGACATTTTGCGTGAAGTTGAATTGAATTTTGATACACATTTTTAAATTTTTCAGCTTGATCGGGTCAGCCATTTTGAAGAAAATACATAAAATGTGCTAAATTGGTACCTCTCGAAGCGATTTCTAACCATACTGTTACTATTCGCTCGTCTAACAACGCATATATGACGTTTTTCCTAGTAATTCACCAGAGCGAAATCGTAGTGCGGAGCAAAGTGTCCTCCGAGGCCGTAGTTAATGACTTGTATAGCCTCCGCAGTGCGCATAGTCAGCCCAGACATGTGCACTCCGCGCCGGTTGATGTCCGCCGCGTGCTTGTGATCCGCGTCTTCAAGGTAACCGACCTTAGCAACCCGGTCCAGAGACTTGCTCTTCACGTTCGTCGAGTAGTCCAGGACCATCGCCGTCTGGAGCCTGGAACACGTCATAGCGGGTCAGTGACCGTCACAACTGGCAACCCTAATTTATTTACACTGATTGATAAAATACATGAAGTGAATGGGGACATCTGATTGTCCCAGTGAAGTACGATCCTCACATGATGACTGGCAACTGCCTTCCTGGTCTTTATACACTGACACTAGATAATGGGAAGTCCCTTGCAGGACACAAGAATCCTCTACAGACTCTTAAGGCCCGTTTTCACGGCTCGCGGCAGGCGGCTTTTTCTCTGACAAATCATAAAGCCTTAGATTCTGCTGCTATCACTTGTTGCTCTCTGCCGCGAGAGATGAAATAAATTCAATTTTGGAAATAAAACGCCGCGGTTATATGTCCTCACACATACAAGAAGTAGGGTAATGTCACCTTTAAATCAGTACTTTTCAAATATTAATTACCGGTATTATTGTATTTGCCTGTCACATAGTACGATGCTGAGAATCACTTCAACGTCTGAATTGAACTCGAATTATATATTTAAATGAATGAATGAAATCTCGAAGTGAATACCAACAAACGCAACTTCGTGAACAGCGCAGGCGCCTGCCGTGAGCCATGAAAACGGGCGTCTAGAATTAGTCAAGATTATGCCTGTATTTCGAATGATTTATCAAGTGAGAGTCCTGAACTTTTGAGTGAAGTCGTTGAAACTTCATCACAGAATCTGTAAGAAACAAAAACTCCGAAAGTTTGATTCCAAGTATTACCTTCTCTAATCGAGAGCAGCTCGAGTGAATCCAACTGATCCAGATATGAACTACGGTGTTCCTCAGGGCTCAGTCTTACTCCTGTATCCTGTTTCAATTCCTAAAATATATTATATACTGACTAGTTTCATAACATGTACTTTTAAACACAATGTGTAAAATGTTACTGTTCAGAGAAATGAATAAATAAATTGAAATTTAAATTGAAATTGAAATTGAAATTGAAATTGAAATTGCTCGACTTCTTCAAATAGTGTAAGCCTCACAAGTCACCTGCTCTCTGGTAATACTCACCCCGTTGTTGAGTGATAATAATAATAATCATTTCTTTTCTATGCTGCTTAACGACCCCACCAACAGCTAGGTTATACGGGGGTACAAATGATCAGGTGATAATGAAACGATGTGATGTGAACGATGAAGTGATGATAGGTGAAAGGACGTTTACAAAAGCCCATGCCTTATGCGGGACTCGAACCCACGCCCAACCTGACTTCATGCAGTTACTACCGCAAGCGATATTTGACTTGGGCTTCATTCTTACTCTCGTCAACCAGCAGGTTAAACTAGGCCTCACAAGCCACCTGATTTTTAACAAAACTCATTCCGTTGTTGAATGCAATCCGAACCCTAACCCTAACCCTAACCTGAACCCACCTTGGTGTCACGTATTTCTTGACGGTTTCGATCTCGCTGTCGTAGACTGCCTCATGGTAGACGACTATGAGAGGGTCCAAGGACATCTCCTCCATCTTGAGACGCGCAAGACGCAGAAACATGACGTCATTGTCCACGTAGCGGCAGAACAGCCGTGACGTCACCGCCGGACTCGTCTAGACACGTGACAAGAGTTGATCCAATCTTCAGCATCAATGAGAATAATAAATGTCCTTAGGTCCCGTTTTACGAATAATAAATTTGTTGATCGAGCGATAATAAGGGGATTAACTTGTTATTACCCTTGGTTACCAATGGTATTATTGTACCCCAGTTATTAATTACCTCAATTAACACATTTTTATTATTGATAATATTGGGTCTTCGCTTTCTTGCTTCAATTTCAACCGTGATCCTAATTATTTTTCTATTTACTGTATTAACTTGTGGGGTTTGGTGATGAGGTGTGAGGTTAGGTCGTCACTGATACTAAAAGGTAGCACTGAATAATTGATATTTATTTACACTGATTGATAAAATACATGAAGTGAATGGGGACATCTGATTGTCCCAATGAAATATGATCCTCACATGATGACTGGCAACTGCCTTCCTGGTCTTTATATACTGGCACTAGATAATGGGGAGTCCCTTGCAGGATTCTGTGTTTCCTCCTGCAGTGGCCTTGAAGAGAGATACACAGGGGAAATCCCTTGCAGGAGTTGGACAAGGGACTCCTGCAAGGGACTCCCCATTATCTAGTGCCTGTATATAAAGACTGGGAAGGCAGTAGCCAGTCATCATGTGAGGATCATACTTCATTGCGACAATTGGATGTCCCCATTTACCTTCATATATTTTAAAAATCAGTTCCTACAGCTAGCGATAATTGACTTAGCCACCTGGCTGGTCAATATATTTTTAAATTATTCTCAAACAAAGTCAAGTTATGTTTGATAGTTTTCATTAAAACTCTTATTCTAGAGTGTACATACCGCATTTTTTGTATCTACTTTCTACTTCAATAATTTAGAGCTATGGTTAGTATAGCTAATTCAATCAATAAACAGATTGAATACAGTTTTTAGTATATATTCACAAAGTCTTTGTAGAAGCATTTGTAGAGCGTTTTGTAGATTTTTATAACCCACAGTCAAACTGTCCATTTGGCAGTTTTGTGGGAATTCAGAATGATATTGCCTTATTTTATTTGTTCTTCTGTAAATGTGATATCTGTCTTCATTTTTCAATTAAAAAAATGAAAAGAAGCATCACTCACCTGAATCTCTCCACGACATAACGCATGATAACGTTCTGTCTGCTTCTCCCCCTCGCTCTTCTCTCTCTTGTCCACTTCCTTCAGCTTGCTCTGTCTCTCTCGCTCCAGCCTGATCGGCCGCATGTTCTGGCCAGCAAGCACGTGATGCGGGGCCAGGACGAGCAGCTCTTCGTACAGCTCCACGGCAGAGTCCAGATTACCTGACGGGAACAAACAGGGAACATCTAGTCATCTGGGATTCGAGATTTTTTCTGGAAGTCGTTTTTTTTTTTTTTTTTTTTTTTTAATAACATCGAAGTCGGGGGCCCGGTGGCTGAGGGCCGGTATTACAGTGTCTCGACAAAGTTCCCGACAAAATGTATCTCATAGACAAGACAGTTTGGTGGATTACCATCCATCGCTAGCATTTGTCGGGCAGATTATTTGGTAGCCAGTCCAAGAAGACTGCGAAGAAGCTGGAGAAGCAGAGTACGGGCAAAAAGACGGAATGGCTCACCGTCTTCGACATCACAGGCAGCCCTAGAACATCGTCTAGGGCCCCGACATCGTTGGATGGGGAGATCGAAATTGATATATATATATATATTGATAATATGTGCGAAATAGTAATTTCATTTATATGGTTTTTATTTTAGTTATCGTTTCGAATGTTATGTCTGTAACTCATTCATGTATGTATATATCAAGCATCAAATAAATGAATAATTGATGAAACAATACCCAGTCTATACGACGCGAACGCCAGGTGCTCCAGGATCTGGATCTTCAGCTCCTTGTCGCTCGATCCAGACGCCTCGTGTCTCTGGAGAGCTTCCGTCATCCAGGATTCTGTGTGCTGGAAGTTCTGCATGTAGTACGCTTCTCGTCCGACCTCGAAACAGTCTCTGTCTGGAACAACAACAGCAAGGGTTTAGTGATGGAACTATGTGACCTATGAGTGTGGACAAGAGCGGTGAAGGTAGTACGCTTCTCGGCCGACCTCGAAACAATCTCTCTCTGGAACAACAACAACAACAACAAGGGTCACGTGATGGAACCAAGGAGTTGTATATATGGAGGTCCATCTCAGCGACGAGCTCCCATATCTATACCCATACCAGATCCCATACTCCTGGTTACTTCGAAACGGCGGCCATGTTCGTTTTTCAGCTGTCATTAGAGTGAGGATTAATCTATGAAAAAATTATGTAATAATATGGAAGGCTTGAACTCAGACACTGAACAAGTGTCGGTAGGCCACACCTGACAACCATCAGCTTGAGCAGGGAACATGGCCGTTAAGTCCGCACAAGTCAGAGTGGGGACTTGGGGAAAGATGGGTTGGCGCGGGCTAGACTTACAGAACCTGCCAAGCATCCTGGGCCCGGACTTTGGTTGAATGGAATTGCAAAATCCGAGGCTGAGGACGGTTGCTGGGAGCAGATCGAAAGTAGAAATGTCATCGAAAGGTACAATTTTCAACACGGAGTCACATCTCCAGTACAATAATTGTACAATAAATCATTCATACAACTCCATTATAGAACTATGTGACCTATGAGTGTGGACAAGAGCGGTGAAGGTAGTACGCTTCTCGGCCGACCTCGAAACAATCTCTCTCTGGAACAACAACAACAACAACAACAACAACAACAACAACAACAACAAGGGTCACGTGATGGAACCAAGGAGTTGTATATATGGAGGTCCATCTCAGCGACGAGCTCCCATATCTATACCCATACCAGATCCCATACTCCTGGTTACTTCGAAACGGCGGCCATGTTCGTTTTTCAACTGTCATTAGAGTAAGAATAATTCTATGAAAAAATTATGTAATAATATAGAAGGCTTGAATTCAGACACTGAATATAGAACAAGTGTCGGTAGGCCACACCTGACAACCATCAACAACTGGAACGCCGTTCCGGCGCATTCCAGTATGCATTTACATATATGTATGTGAATATTTTGCCAAGGTCTCCGAAGTGAGCTATTTTCATATATTTGCACATTTCTTAGTTAATTTTTGTTTTGTCACTTTATTCACATATTAAATTTAAATTTCTTAAGAAGTTGATACCGTCTTGGTATCTTTGTAATTCTTTGTCTTGGTCTTGGTTGATAATTTTGTACACTATAGGGCTTATTATTATTGTTTTTATTTCTGTAGTGTGGAAAAACACAGTCAAACGGTTGTTTTTCGAGACAGCCCGTACACAAGAGGTCATCAATCTTATGCGGGCTCATCTCTATTTATATATTCTTTTTCCTTTTTTTTCAGCATTTCATGGTACACCTGTTCACTTGTATGGTTACATTATAAAAATCTGTCAGATCTAAAAATAAAATAAAAATATAATCTCTCTAAAATCTCTCTATTCATCTATTCAGTTTTTATATCTGTCTGTGTGATTATTATATATTGTTGGAAAGAATAAGAATTTGCTCAGATTGCATTGAATCCACTAACCTGTCAACTGTTCCCTCGCCACCGCCCCGTTGATCCTGCCACTGGCCACCGCCTGCGTGTCCAGCTTGTACGTGTCCTGTAGCCTCAGCAGCGCCACGGCCGCCCCCTGAAGGTCCTCGCCGGTCGGTAACTGCAGTCTCCTCGTGCTGTTGATGACGTCAGGCTCGGCCATGATGGACTCGGTGTTGGTCCAGTCGACAGACAGCCGCTTGACTAGTAGGTAGGCTTGCACGGGGTTCGAAACGTAGGACGGCGCGTCGGGCGACGTTTCGATGTGAGCGGCGCTGTAGTCGGATAAATGTCTGCAGACGGAGAATTTTGTGTCCTGATTGTTTTGTTTTTTTCTATGGTTTAACGACGCACTGTTATGATAGCGCAGATCTAATGGCGTCGGATGGATGATTAGTGGGATGAAGGTTCTTGGGTAATGGGAAGGAAGCAGTCATGGCCGACTTATTGTAGGAACCATCCCGGCATTAGCCTAGACTATAGAGGGAAACCATGAAAAACTCCCGTAAAGATGGTCGGCAGCGGGGATCGAACTGGGTTCGGAATTCCCCTCGCCTCCCGGATCACATGAAGCAAGCGCATTAACTGATTGGTTCTTTACAAGAATCTGAACTAACCTGAATGACGCGATCCAACTGATTCAATGGACCAAACAGAAACCAACTTACCCCCCAAAAAATCATAAACTAATTTGCTTTAAACTTGAACCAGTCTGAAACTCACTTCCGATCCCATGAACAGCTACTGCGCAAGATCGGGGGAAATGATTGCCAGCTAGAAAAACGCAGCACGTGTTTTATAGAAATGATGGGGAGAAATTATAAATTGGAGGTAAACCATTTTATTTAATAACATCGAAACTTGATACACAATCATTGCTCCCCTATTAAGGCTATGGATGAAAGTAGGATCGTTTGGACGGGGCACCACAAGGGCGATCTTACCACCCCATGTTATTATTATTTTAAAATGGAAGCAATGAACTTCAACACCAGGACTGAGCTGTCTGTGACCATACTTATTCACCGCAGATAAAAGTATCTCAGTTTCCAAAAGTCCGGAACACACTTAAAGTATGAACTGTTTCTGTGATATATCCGGACATTACCAGCATTGGTATTGAGAGTAAACCAAACACACGAATGTTGATATAGCATAGTGACAAGTTCAATTGAATGAAAAGTTCACATCTCCAAGATTATTTTATGCTCTTCAATTGTAATACAAATTATGAAAGAAGTGCTCTGATTTTCCAATTCATTCGTTGGAAGTTGAATTTTCACCCAATTTCAAGAGAAAATTGTTTATAATTCATTCAATTCGGTTCGTGAAATCACCCCATATTTGACCTTGTAATGCAATTATCAAGAACATACCTTCTGAGTGTCCGAAGCCTGTTCTCCTGCGCATCTATATACGTCTCAAGCGTCTTCATGAGGACGCCTTGTGTTGTCACCAGGTCCTCCATGGCTGACATTGATGTCACAACGTCTCCTGAACACCCGCTCACCGCTAGCAAGCACACGACTAGGAGGAGATCTGGCAACATCTGGGAACCAAGGTGGATGGTTATAATGCAGCATAAAGATAATTATACCAGTGAAATTGAATGAAAAGTTCTCATCTTCAAGATTATTCTATGCTTTTTAATTAATATGACATTTTATTTTTGTGGATTCAATCGGTTTTGAGATAATACGTCAATGAATTTCATCACATTCTTTTCATTCATTGACGTATTGTCTTATAAGTGATTGAATTCACTGAAATAGAATGTCATATTAATTAGAGAGCATAAAATCATCTTGGAGGTGTGAGCTTCCCATTCAATTACACTGATTTTTAACATGTAAAAAAATTAGTGAAGGTGAATTTATTTATTTTTATAAGCACCGTGCATGAACCCTCATAACTTCAACGAATGGAGACATACACCTATCTATGTAACTATTAATATACATACCACTAAACTAAACTACACAACTATGCAACTTTTATAGAACGTACCAAGGAGAGGGTGGTTGGGAGGAGCTTGGGGAGAGAGTTATGAAACAAAGTTAAGAGCGTTCTATAAGAGGTGATCACGGGGAGAGGGTAGTAATTGTAAGATGTAGAAGGGATGTCCGCAGGTTTTCGTTTTTGATAAGGACAGGAATTGAATGGAATGATTTGAAGGAGGACGTAATAAATGAAGCGGGTCTGGGTAAATTCAAGAGAAGAATTGTGGAATGTGAAAGTGAGAAAGAGGGGATACTAATTGATTAAGCTGTTGATGTGATATTTGATGTAATCAACAGATGTGTTTTTTTACTGTGCCACCGTGTACGAGTGACACAATTGTACTTTTAAAAATAAAAAAATAATAAAAAAAACTACAGTAAACTAAATTTCTATAATAATTTCAAATCCATTAACGACCACCTTTTTTCTACCAGACTCAGACTAGATAATAGTGATAAAATACCACTATTTAATAACAAGTACGGAAAAGAAGTATGTACTTAGCTGTTTCTTTCAATTTCAATCAAATACCCCGAAAATTGAGAGATCTTTATCAATACGGTAATCTATTCTTGAAAAAGAAATTAAAAACTGGATACTAGAACGTTGTCTATTCAGGGCCCATATTACCAATGATAAAAATGTGTTAATTAAGCTAATTAATCAATTGCAGTACAAAAATAACATTGGTAACCAAGGGTAATAACAAGCTAATCCACTAATTATCGCTTAATCATCAAATTTATTATTCGTAATACCGGGCCTCAGTCAACTGTTATAATGCATGAAACATGTTCAGGAATGTGTCTATACACCTTGTTGGAATGAGATTTGAAGTGTATGTATATTTATTTATTGGTAAACATTCGCACAATTTGCATAATCTTTGCTTTTCTTTTTCTCCTTTTTTTCTGATATATATATTCATCATTATTGCATCCCATGTGTATATGTAGGCTTACTGTTCAGGTCCAGACCTATTTTAGTTCCGTTTAAGTTCTAGTTTAGTTCTGTTTTAGTTCGAGTTTCAGTTTTAGTTTAGTTCTGTTTTTTACCATTGACAAGCCCAATCAGGCTTTGTGGATCCTAGTGTGGAATGTATGTATATTTTTCTTGATATGTCAATAAAAGCTAATAATAAAAGCTAATAATAATAACTGAACCACTACTATAATATTCCATGCTCGCCTATTGTCAGCACATGGTTAGTACAGGACCTACCTCAAGTTGTCTTCCGTTGCGCGATCGAATCAACACTGAACCAGCCGGACCCTGACCACGGCCAATCAAACCGCCCCGGGCAGGACTTGTACGTACGAATAGCATGACCGGGCCAATCACAGTGCCTTAGGCTGGACCCGGACGTACGAATAACTGCCGGTCCAACTCACGATTACTTTGACGTACGAATAACTGACCACTTCCAATCAAACCGCTTCAGGCAAGACTTGTACGTACTAATAGCCGACCTGGACCAATCACAGTGCCTCAGGCAGGACCCAGACGTACGAATAACCGACCAGGACCAATCACAGTGCCTCAGGCTGGACCCAGACGTACGAATAGCTGCCGGTCCTAACCTGCCTCAACAGGTTAAACACCTCTTCACTTGTTGTTGTTTGTAAGAAATCCAGCTGCCAGTTATTGATACATTCAGTTTGGATTCGATGAACTATGAATGAACTCTGAGGCTGATTTTATTCCATCTTTTGGATGAGCGAAGCGAAGACTCAGTTTCACTTCTCTCGGATCCTATTGTTGCTCACCCTTCACAGGTCAGAACAGAATTCAAATTCGATTGGAACTTCGAATTCGATTCCAAAAATTCGAATTCGATTGCATAATTTGTTCTCATCTAACTCGAAACGCTATAGTTTTGAGGCGCAATCGGTTGCACCACTCATGTATGAGAGAACTAATTCTGAAGTTTTCGAAATCCCCATGAGAATAAGCTAGAGGAGTTGATTCATAAAACAATTTTCTTCGAGAAAAATTCGAATTTTCATCGAATTTCAATATATAAAAAAGACACATTATAGCTCAGTGGGAGAACAGCAGACCGGTGATCTGAAGGTCACGGGTTCGATTCCCGGTCGAGACGTATCTTTTACGACATGGCTAAAATATCCCACATATATATATATATATATATATATATATATATATATATATAGGCCTATATATATATATATATATATATATATAGGAGAGAGAAAGTTTATTTAAAAAAACACTGCCGCCAAAACGGTTGCCACACGGACACAGTATAACAAAATGTATAAAAAACAATGCATTATTTTAAAGAAAATAAGATAAAGAATTAATAATGTGAAAGTAATAAGAGGTATAAAACAAAAGAACAAACGGGAATATAAATTGATAACACTAAATTATGAATAGAAAATCAAATGATATGTTGGCCGTATAAATGGTTTCGTAAAATGGTGATAGATCCTCTCAAAGCTAATAAACTGTCATGCATTTCATTTCTTAGTCCAACATTACATACATTAGAATAGTCAACGGAATAAACCAACCGGAATGAAAAATTAGAAGATTCAAAACTATATATATGTCCACTGTATATATATATACACGACTCAAATCAACTTGATATAACTTTTAGGTACTATGAATTGGAAGAAACGATGCCGAAAAAATTGACGATGCATACATCTACCGACATTATAATATACTTCTGATGCGATTTCTATCCAAACAAATACTCATTCAATTCATCTCAATCTATCAATTATGAAATTATTTCTCAACTCTGCTGACTTGATGTTTGGAAGAATTCAGTTTCATTCTTATCAGCTCATCCATCAACGCGGAAACACATAACGCGTTTTCTTGTATTATTATCAACATTGAATTCTTGATTTACAATAACTGTTTCCCAATTAAGTCTAAGGATGAATTAGTAAGACTGTTTAGAAGCGGCACCTGTTGGTTGTTTCAAGACTTCGAGGCGGTATCGTCAACAAATATGAATAATTATCTATAGACTATTTCAAATTGAAAGCAATGAACTTTGACACCAGGACTGAGCTGTCTGTGACCATACTTCTTCATCGCAGATAAAAGTATCTCAGTTTCCAAAAGTCCGGAACACATTATAAGTATGAACCGTTTCTGTGATATATCCGGACATTACCAGCATTGGTATTGAGAGTAAACCAAACACACGAATGTTGATATCTTCCACTTTGAACCAAGTCTCTTAGGCAATGTTCACTTCTTTCCACTAACAGCAGATGTGATTTAAGACTTTTTCAAACATATCACTGGTTATTAAATCAAGTCGTTAGTATTGCGAAAAAAGCCAAAATATTTTAAATTGAATTATAAAAACACCTTATTGGCACCTTATTGGCAAATATTCAACAAAAAATTTCAACAAATATCTTCAATAAAATTTCCAATGCTAATTTTCAACGTTATTTTTTTTATTTTTTATTTCAATGTTGCTTAACGACCCCACCAACAGCTAGGTTATACGGGGGTACGAATGAGCGGGTGATAATGAAACGATGAAGGGATGAATGGTGAAAGGACGCTTACAAAAACCCATGCCTTATGCGGGACTCGAACCCACGCCCAACGGAGACTTCAGTTACTACCGCTAGCGATAATTGACTTAGCCACCGGGGCGGCTGCAACGTTATTTCCAAAATGGAAATTGCTGGAAATTTTCCACAAGTTAGAGAACACAATTAGAGAATATTGATGATCTTCTTCTGTATTTAATTTAACCAACACAGAAATTGAAGGACAAATCAACAACTCTGAGATAATTTGACTTAAAGTCAAGAAGGATGGAAAAACAGTGAGAGGGAATTACGTTAGAACAATATGCCTCTAGATTCAAAACATTTCGAATATTTTATTCAATTGTAAAATTAACTGAAAATACATTATCATATCATTGCACCCATTACCACCACCGAAACTGTTGCCACTTTTCTGTCCACTGGGACCACTGTTGGAATCATGCCTTCTATTACCATTGTTGCCACACTAATCGACAAAAGGCCCATAATTGTGGGGCACATTGTTGCCGGGCCCACTATTTCCGATGTTTTGTCAGGGTCCATTGTTGTTGTTTTCACCGGATTTAATGTTGTTTTGGCCAGGTGCAATGTTGCTTGGAATTGGTATAATGCAGTCTTTACCGGGTGCAATGCTGATTCGACAAGGTGCAGTGGGCTTTGGACCGGGTTCATTGTTAACCTTGTTTCCGTTACCCTTCTTGTCGTCGTCTCCGTTACCATTGTTGTCCTTGTGCCCGTTACCATTGTTGTCCTTGTGCCCGTTACCCTTCTTGTCGTCGTCTCCGTTACCATTGTTGTCCTTGTGTCCGTTACCCTTCTTGTCGTCGTCTCCGTTACCATTGTTGTCCTTGTGCCCGTTACCCTTCTTGTCGTCGTCTCCGTTACCATTGTTGTCCTTGTGTCCGTTACCCTTCTTGTCGTCGTCTCCGTTACTATTGTTGTCCTTGTGCCCGTTACCCTTCTTGTCGTCGTCTCCGTTACCATTGTTGTCCTTGTGCCCGTTACCATTGTTGTTCTTGTGTCCGTTACCCTTCTTGTCGTCGTCTCCGTTACCATTGTTGTCCTTGTGCCCGTTACCATTGTTGTCCTTGTGCCCGTTACCCTTCTTGTCCTCGTCTCCGTTACCATTGTTGTCCTTGTGCCCGTTACCATTGTTGCCATTGTGTCCGTTACCATTGTTGCCATTGTGTCCGTTACCATTGTTGCCATTGTGTCCGTTACCGTTGTTGCCATTGTCTCCGTTACCATTGCTGCCATTGTGTCCGTTACCATGGTTGCCATTGTGTCCGTTACCATTGTTGCCATTGTGTCCGTTACCATTGTTGCCATTGTGTCCTTCACCATTGTTGCCATTGTGTCCGTTACCATTGTTGCCATTGTTGCCGTTACCACTGTTGCCATTGTCTCCGTTACCATTGTTGCCATTGCCATTGTTGCCATTTTGTCCATTACCATTGTTGCCATTTTGTCCATTACCATTGTTGCCATTGTGTCCGTTACCGTTGTTGCCATTGTGTCCGTTACCATTGTTGCCATTGTTGCCGTTACCACTGTTGCCATTGTCTCCGTTACCATTGTTGCCATTGTTACTGTTGCCATTGTTGCCATTTTGTCCATTACCATTGTTGCCATTGTGTCCATTACCATTGTTGCCATTGTGTCCGTTACCGTGGTTGCCATTGTTGCCGTTACCATTGTTGCCATTGTTGCCGTTACCTCCGTTACCATTGTTGCCATTGTCGCCATTGTGTCCGTTACCGTTGTTGCCATTGTTGCCGTTACCACTGTTGCTATTGTGTCCGTTACCATTGTTGCCATTGTGTCCATTACCATTGTTGCCATTGTGTCCGTTACCGTTGTTGCCATTGTGTCCGTTACCATTGTTGCCATTGTGCCCGTTACCATTGTTGCCATTGTCTCCGTTACCATTGTTGCCATTGTGTCCGTTGCCATTGTTGCCATTGTCTCCGTTACCATTGTTGCCATTGTTGCCGTTACCGTTGTTGCCATTGTCTCCGTTACCATTGCTGCCATTGTGTCCGTTACCATTATTGCCATTGTGTCCGTTACCGTTGTTGCCATTGTGTCCGTTACCATTGTTGCCGTTACCATTGTTGCCATTGTGTCCGTTACCATTGTTGCCATTGTGTCCGTTACCGTTGTTGCCATTGTGTCCGTTACCATTATTGCCATTGTGTCCGTTACCATTGTTGCCATTGTGTCCGTTACCATTGTTGCCATTGTGTCCGTTACCATTATTGCCATTGTCTCCGTTACCATTGTGTCCGTCACCATTGTTGCCATTGTGTCCGTTACCATTGTTGCCATTGTTGCCGTTACCATTGTTGCCATTGTCTCCGTTACCATTGTTGCCATTGTGTCCGTCACCGTTGTTGCCATTGTTGCCGTTACCACTGTTGCTATTGACTCCGTTACCATTGTTGCCATTGTGTCCATTACCATTGTTGCCATTGTGTCCGTTACCGTTGTTGCCATTGTTGCCGTTACCACTGTTGCCATTGTCCCCGTTACCATTGTTGCCATTGTGTCCATTACCATTGTTGCCATTGTGTCCGTTACCGTTGTTGCCATTGTCTCCGTTACCATTGTTGCCATTGTGTCCGTTACCATTGTTGCCATTGTCTCCGTTACCATTGTTGCCATTGTGTCCGTTACCATTGTTGCCATTGTGTCCGTTACCATTGTTGCCATTGTTGCCGTTACCATTGTTGCCGTTACCATTGTCTCCGTTACCATTGTTGCCATTGTCGCCATTGTGTCCGTTACCATTGTTGCCATTGTGTCCGTTACCGTGGTTGCCATTGTCTCCGTTTCCATTGTTGCCATTGTGTCCGTTACCATTGTTGCCATTGTGTCCGTTACCATTGTTGCCATTGTGTCCGTTACCATTGTTGCCATTGTGCCCGTTCCCATTGTCCCCCTTGTTCGGGTAGTATGGCCAGGGTCCCCACCACGCCCAGGGTGGGTAGCCGGTTTGCTTTGGAGGCAAGGTATCCTTGCACGGGCAGGGCCCGCCGTCGTTGCCAGGGTTACCCGGACTACCGGGGGCTCCGGGGGGGCCTTGCGCCCCCTTCTGGGGGCACCGTCTGTACTTCACGCAGACGTCGTCCGAGTGAAACAACCTGAATCTATCGGCCTTGTCCTCGATCTCCATGAACTTCTCTTCCAGCTGGTCCTTGACCTCCATCATCTTCTTCTCCAAGGTCGCTAGCTTCCCTCTCGCTTCTTGCTTGCTGACGTATGTGAACCGGTCCATGACTGCCTTACCGACCGCGTCTGGAAGAGCGTGGCTGGTTGCTAGGAGTGCCACCAGGCTGACGAGTAGCAGCAACATCGCTAGATTCCTGGAACAAAATGTGAATGATCATTAGGATAAGTATTCTCCCAGCTATATTGGGAGCCCATAGACTTGACCCTGATTTTGTTGATCACTGAATTATTTCCAAATGTCGAGTGGAGATTGTGGACTACAAGGTAGATATTCTGTTCCCGAAAGCTAGTTGGACATTGTGAACCTCCATATAGGGGTCCACAAAACTGGAACACCGGGGTCCAGAATATCTTTCCCAACGACTGAGCTATACACACACACACAGATATAGATATATATATCTTCATATATATATATATATATATATATATATATATATATATATATATATATATATATATATATATATATATATATTATATAATATATATATATATTATATATATATATAAAATATATATATATATATATATGAGTACATGGCTTTCTGTTGAAACGTACAGCACGTGATGTTGATAGGACGGGTATTATTATCACTGAAAAATACCTCCTCGTCGGGGAATCGAACCCCGGGCCTCATGCTTGATACACATATGCTCTTTCCTTCTGAGCTAACGAGGGGGGTATCTTTTCAATGATATTAATGTGTGTGTAATGGTTTATATATATATATGTATATATATATATATATATATATATATATATATATATATATATATATATATATATATATATATATATATATATATATATATGTTACCTCGTAAGCTCAAACGACTCATAATGTGATAAAAATGAATACTTATGGATAATTCAAGTCGTTTTTTAATATGAAACACCCAATAGAATATATATACTATGTATATTTTAATATAATATTGGAAAGCTGACGTTTCAACCGGTCTATGCCGGCCTTTCTCAAAGCTATTAAAAACATATCAAGGTAAAGAATACAAACAATGAAAAACTATCACATATACTTTCCTTTATAAAGAATAAAGGTATTCTTTACCTTGAGATGTTTTTAATAGCTTTGAGAAAGGCCGGCATAGACCGGTTGAAACGTCAGCCTTCCAATATTATATTAAAATATACATAGTATATATATTCTATTGGGTGTTTCATATTAAAAAACGACTTGAATCATCCATAAGTATTCATTTTTATCATATATATATATAATATATATATATATATATATATATATATATATATATATATATATATACATATATATATATATATATATAGGACAGGGAGTATATTATAAATAGTTGTGCAAAGATGGAGAGGGCTATGGGTAAAAGAAAGTTTGAGAGTGTGTAAGAGAACCTATTGAGTTACTGTGATTTGTAGGGTAGTTATATGTATAGAGGAAATTTGAGGAAAGAGGCTGGTATTGGAGTGAATATATGAACATAGAGGACCTACCTTTAGTTGTCGTTCGTTGCTCGCCCAAACCAAGACTAAACCAACTGGTACCCCGACCGGACCAACTATAGTGCCTCTAATAAGACTTGTACGTACTAATAACCGACCGGGACCAATCACAGTGCCTCAAGCAAGACCCAGACGTACCAATAAATCATGACCAAGGCCAATCACAGTGCCTCAAGCAAGACCCAGACGTAATGATAGCTAGCAGGACCAATCACAGTGCCTCAAGCAAGACCCAGACGTACCTATAAATCATGACCAAGGCCAATCACAGTGCCTCAAGCAAGACCCAGACGTAATGATAGCTGGCAGGACCAATCACAGCGCTCCTTGAAGGACCCAGACGTACACATAACTTCCGGTTATAACCTGCCTCAACAGGTTAAACACCTCTTGACTTGTTTATGAGGAAACCAGCTGACAGTGACAGTTATTGATAAATAGCTTGGATTCGTTGACATCGATCAAATATGAATGACATGTTAAGCCATTCTTATTTTTATTTCTTCATCATCAACATCGAAATCTTGATGTGGAATGATTAATTTTCTCCAATTAAGGACTAAGATTAATAAGTAAGACGGTTTAGAAGCGGCACATCTTGAATGTAGCAACACTTCGAGGCAGTCTTGTCAACAAATATGAATAATTATTCGAAGACCAGTTCGAAATAATAACAATGAACTTTGACACCAGGACTGAGCTGTCTGTGACCATACTTCTTCACTGCAGATAAAAGTCCTTCAGTTTCCAAAAGTCCGGAACACATTATAAGTATGAACCGTTTCTGTGATATATCCGGACATTACCAGCATTGGTATTGAGAGTAAACCAAACACACGAATGTTGATATCTTCCACTTTGAACCAAGTCACTTCACTTCTTTCCACTAACAGCAGATGTGATTCAAGACTTTTTCAAACATATTACTGGTTATTAAATCAAGTCGTTAGTTTTGCGAAAAAAGCCAACATATTTTAAATTGAATTCCAAAAACACTTCATTGGCAACTTATTGGCAAATTTTCAACAAAAAAATTCAACAAATATCTTCAATAAAATTTCCAATGCTAATTTTCAACGACATTTTCAGAGTAAAATTGCTGGAAATTTTCCACTAAAATTTTCATTCAAAATTTTCGACCAAAATTTCCATCGAAAATTTTCAACAAAAATCACCATTAAAAATTTTCAACAAAATTTTTCAACAAAAATTTTCAACAAAAACTTTCATCAAAAATTTTCAACAAAACTTTCATCAAAAATTTTCAATCAAAAAGGTCGACAAAAATTTTCATTGAAAATTTATAACAAACATTTTGATCGCAAATGTTCAATACAAAATTTCAATACAAGTTCTTATTACAAATTTTCAACTGAAGTTTTCAATTAAAATTTTCATAAAAAATTTCCAACAAAACGTTTCATCGAGAATTTCAGTGGAAATATTCAATACATATTTTTCAATAATTGACTTTGTATTACTTTTGTAAACAACCATTGCACTTCTATGTATTGATTTCATCACGCTGTACCATCTTGTCATCCCTGTTTGCGGACAGCCGTTAAATAAAATGACATTCTCTCGGAAAAAGGAAATAGTTGCTGGTGATGTATTTATAACAGTGTTTTTCCCAAGCTTTCTGAATATGCATCGAGATTTTAGATAACAATGATACAAGTCCACGAAAAATGGAGTTGAAATATCGACCTCTATAGAAAAACCCATGGTTTTGAACTTGGAATTGTATTTATCTCAGAACTCACAATGTGTGACTTGTATCATTATTCCCGTGTACCCTTCATTTTAACTATGATAATTAAATGTATTGAGTAACTTTGACTGCCCGACTTGAGGGATAGTTATAATTACCATGCGCTGATTTGTCGCATCGGTCAACATTCTTCCAAGGCTGTCTCGTTACCTGTGTGTTACGCACGTCTCGTCTGTGTTGTAATCACTGAGCAGGGATGTCGTTAGGATTTCTGTATTGGGGGGGGGGGGGGGGGAGGGGCGCAGCTGAATTTGGAAATATCATCAAGTAATATCGTCGGCTAATTCGGTTTTGTCGGCAAGAACAGGGGTGAGTTTGTGTGGTTCTGTTAAATGGGAGAAGTGTGTCACACCTGAATGGGTGCACACCGGTCACTCTGGTATATCGTCGACATTTTGCCATGAGGGCCCAAGTGTTAATTTCTAAATTGTTCATGAGAAAGATTTCAATTCTTTTCCAAGATTCGCCTTATATAATGGTACCACAGATTGTTAAAGCAATAGTTTGTTGGTAATATATGAAACTAAGGTTGGGTTATTTATTATAAAAAGATTCAATCAAATACTTTGTAACTGAAGCCTATCTGCAAGGTGAAGAAATATCAGTTAGGCCTTTTTGGAAGGATATAAATTTCTGAAATTCTCCATTTGCCTTGTAGGAAATAGGCCTTTCTGGCGGATAATCTTGAAGCGTACAATACAGATACGCCCTTCAATCTTTTTACCATTACTCTCATTATATGGGAGTTGGGCCCTTTTGGCAGTTGACGGGACAGAAAACGGAAATTTTACAAACTTGAAATGCTTATATCTTTCTGATTTTCACTGTAGATATATGCTCTTTGGGAAACAAAATACGCGGGACATTTTCATGAACAAAATGATATACAAAAACGATTTTCTCAAAAATCGTTACTCAGGTCTTTATGGCAAAACTGCTAATGGCCCCTTTAGACGATCAAGATTATATTTCTGGTATTGGCAAGATAGCTTGCCCATATTTTCTTGATCGTCTAAACGCTCCGGCAAGATTCTTTGTGATTCATGTGACAAGATTCATGTGACAACGCAAGCGTCAGCCATTGGCTTGATTTCGGGCAAGCTTGCCGAAAAGTAGAGCCTTCTCCAACTCCAGAAAAGATCTTGCCGCTGGTAGCAAGATCGAGGCAAGAATCTTGACGTCGTGTAAAGGCGTAATAGGAAATCTGTGTATTCTACTTTTTTCGGCAAGATCTTGCCAATAAATCTTGATCGTCTGAAAGGGCCATAAGATATCAAGTAATTGTGTCTTCGAGAATAAAGAAGTTTCAATACCGAGTCACGTTCACATCTTCCTTACCTGATAAACCACTCAAAATAACGTGCTAGTGCTAAGCTAGCTCCAAGAGGCTAGGACTTTGATTGGTAAATGTTTACTAAAAAAGCCACCAACAATGACAATATATTGTAAAAACAAAGTCACGGTCTCTAGAACTGCAATAATTCATCACATTTCACAGCCCACCTCAAGATCAGGGCCAGGATTCTGTCTAACAACAATGGAAATACACAGAGACTAGAGATGTTGCCATGACAGGTAGCTTGTGTAGTCGATATTAACCATCATGGTCCTTAGAGCTACCTAGCACCAGCACGAAGTGTATTAGGTAAGGGTCCTGGTCTCGAAGCCCTGTCCTCGGGTACTACACAGTAATAAACACAAATCATTCTAATTATCTATATAATTGACATATTTGAATACACATGAGGTTAGATGAAACAGTTGGGTTATTGATGGAGGATGAAATATCAATGTACACAAAGCAAAAGTATAAATGAGTGTTTTTATTTATCCTACACGCAAGTACACAATATAAATAATTATATGATATCTGGCTACATGCACTTTTATGACACTTTGTTTGTTTACATTTATACGTTTATACTCGACTTGACTCGTACATATTGTATATGTTTTAAGATGAGAAATCATGAATAAATACAAATACAAATACAATATGTTTCATGAATATTTGTTTCGAGGTTTCAAGGATTCGAGGTTTTGAGGTTTTGAGGTTTCGAAGTTTTCTAGGTTTTCTAGGCCAGGCAGCGGACCAATCAGAGACGGGCAAGCCAGGCAGCAGACCAATGGGCTACCAGCTCCGGACACCAGGCCTGAATAAGAACACTCGCAACATCGATGACATCGTTTCTATCACCACTGACACTGTTGCCACTCTTCTGTCCACTGGGACCACTGTTGGAATCATGCCTTCTATTTCCACTGTTGCCACTCTACCCGACAAAAGGCCCGCCGTTTCTGGGCCCATTGTTTCCGGACCTACTGTTACCGGACCTACTGCTACCGGACCCACTGTTACCGGACCCACTGTTACCCTACCCACTGTTACCGGACCCACTGCTACCGGACCCACTGTTACCGGACCCACTGTTACCCTACCCACTGTTCCCGGACCCACTGTTACCGGACCCACTGTTACCGGACCCACTATTACTGGACCCACTATTACTGGACCCACCGTTACTGGGCCCACCGTTACTGGACCCACCGTTACTGGACCCACTGCTACTGGGCCCACCGTTACTGGAACCACTGCTACTGGGCCCACTGTTACTGGACCCACCGTTACTGGACCCACCGTTACTGGGCCCACCGTTACTGGACCCACCGTTACTGGGCCCACCGTTACTGGACCCACCGTTACTGGACCCACCGTTACTGGGCCCACCGTTACTGGACCCACCGTTACTGGAACCACCGTTACTGGGCCTATTCCCACCATTATTATTATTATTATCACTATTCTCTCCATTCCCATTATTTTGATTATTATTCTGTCCGTTCCCATTATTGTCCCCCTTGTCTGGGTAGTATGGCCAGGGGCCCCACCACGCCCAGGGGGGGTAGCCGGTTTGCTTCGGAGGCGTGAAATCCTTGCACGGGCAGGGCCCGCCGTCGTAGCCAGGGTAACCCGGTCTGCCGGGGGCGCCGGGGGGGCCTTGCGCCCCCTTCCAGGAGCACAGACTGAACTTCTCGCAGACGTCGTCCGAGTGATACACCCTGAATCTATCGGCCTTGTCCTCGATCTCCATGAACTTCTCTTCCAGCTGGTCCTTGACCTCCATCATCTTCTTCTCCAAGGTCGCTAGCTTCTCTCTCGCCTCTTGCTTGCTGACGTATGTGATCCGGTCAGTGACTGCCTTACCGACCGCGTCTGGAAGAGCGTGGCTGGTTGCTAGGAGCGCCGCCAGGCTGACGAGTAGCAGCACCATCGCTAAATTCCTGGAACAAAATGTGAATGGTGATCAGGATACGTACTATCATCCCAGGTATAATACATGACAAATAATGACGGAATTATTTTAGAAGAAGAATAGATAATAAACGGAATAAAACCATTCGAAAAGATTGTAATAGTAGATATGAGGAGAATTATGAGGAGGAATGAATAATTACCCATAGACAATTATTTCAATTGAAAAACAATGAACTTTGACACCAGGACTGAGCTGTCTGTGACCATACTTCTTCACCGCAGATAAAAGTATTTCAGTTTCTAAAAGTCCGGAACACATTATAAGTATGAACCGTTTTCGTGATATATCCGGACATTACCAGCATTGGTATTGAGAGTAAACCAAACACACGAATGTTGATAACTTCCACTTTGAACCAAGTCACTTAGACAATGTTAACTTCTTTCCACTAACAGCAGATGTGGAGTTCATCATTATGCCCCAACTGAACTAACAAATGAACTAAACCGCATCAACATTCAGTTTTAACAATACACAATGTCTGCTATAAAGGCCTATCATAATTTACATCTCAAATTCAACTTGACATGGCATTCACCCAGCTTGTAACAACATTATATTGACAATCTTTTTTCTTGAAATTCATTTTTTCTGAACGTAATTAACTTTTTTCTCCTTTCTCACCCAGCTGGCATCGGGTATTGTAGGCTGTGTAATTTGTATATTTTCAAACATTCAATTTGAGTTGGAAGAAAAACCTTTATTGGTCCCGGACTACATTAGAAAACATGATAATAATCAATTTGAAAATACGTGGATTAATAAAGAGAAATAGAGAAAAAGTATTAGATATCAGTGAATAAGATTTGATTAAATAGAAAAGATGTGCAATTTGAAATAGGATTCAATATGATAATAATGAGACTTTGTTAAATGAATAAAAATAAATAATTATTAACGAAATAATAATTTTCCATCCTTGTCATCATCCGAGTGCTACTCTATCTGTCTTGTAATTTTCACCATTGATATTGAATTTGAAAGTCTACTCTATATTGGGTTTAACGACGCACTGTTATGATAACTGAGATCTAATGGCGTCGGATGGATGATTAATGAGATGAAGGTTCTTGGGTAATGGGAAGGAAGCGGTCATGGCCGACTTATTGTAGGAACCATTCCGGCATTAGGCCAGACTACAGAGGGATACCATGAAAAACCTCCGTAAAGATGGTCGGCGACGGGGATCGAACTGGGTCTGGAAATCCCCTCGCCTCCCGGATCACATGGAATTTGAAAGTTTCTGAATACATTTCTGTATGTTTTTCTCTTTTATTTACCTTCCTCAATATAAAGTATCATGATCATGATCAAAATGTATCATTGGGAACTATTGAAGCAATCTCAGACCGATATATTATCTATAAAAACTTATACAACTGATATTCGCTAAATCGTCTTTCACGACTAGAAAAAAATATCTCTGGAATAGGCCTACAATAAAATTGAGTTGATGATTTTTTGGGGTGGTAAGATCGCCCTTGTGGTGCCCCGTCCAAACGATCCTACTCTCATCATTATCCTTAATAGGGGAACAATAATTTTGTATCAAGTTTCGATGTTATAAAAAAAAAAAAAAAAAAAAAATCTCTAAAATACTTATATAAATATCGTCATCATTTATTGAAACCTAGTTTCAGGTTCGTGATGCCCTTTAATGTCGTGTTCCTACCTTGATCTGTGTGCTGCGTTATTTGGTGTTGCTCGCTTCAAACTCTACTAGACATCCCTGTTGGCATGACGCCCTTTAAATCCCTCGGCTCGACCAATCACAGAGCACTGGACGTACGAATAGCGCCGGGTCGGCCAATAGCAGCAAGGAGCATCGACTGCTGAAGAGCAACAAACTTTGATACAACAACAATAACAAGATAATTATGATCGCCTAAAGTTATCATAATTATTGGATTTATTTTGTTTATATTTTAATTATATATTTTTAAATGATCAATACATACCTATACATCATTAGATGAGGGTTAGCGAAGATTTCCACTCAACTCTTACGGAACTTTGTCTGTGTTTTTTGTTTGTTTGTTTGTTTGTAAGCACTGCACAGGTCGCAGGGTTTGACCGATCGACATGAAACTTTTTCCGTATACGCAAACTTATCCAACTTAGAACTGTATAGTTTTGGGGTCAAATCGGTTGGACCATTTTTGAAAAACATCATCTCAAAGTTTCTAAAAACCTCATAAGATTAGGCTGAGCGGAAAAAATGAAAAATAAAATCTCTCCAATATAATTCAAATTTCCCTCAAATGTAAACACGGCAATGATACACATGATTAAAAATGTGTATGCAATTCGGACCAGCCGTTTCGAAGAAAATAATGTAATACATGTTCTTTATTCATCGAATGGATAGAAATAATAGCAGGAAAATGTTCATTGATAGATTCACGGGTCCCTAGACTCGTTAGTCCGCCCCTGTCTGTTATATAACTTGATAAATGAAAAGAAAAAAGAATGAGAGAAAATCAAAACATAATTAATTAAATATAAATGATTTTACGAAATGTTTACAGCAATAGGCCTATATATAAATAACCATTGATTGCCCCAGGACAGGGATATCTGACCTTTATCAGCTCATATGTATCGACAGGTGAATGACCTTGGACCATGCATCAGGTGGTTCCTGGAATCAACTTGTTGTCGTGTTATTTCTGTCTCATGTACACAAACTAATTCAGGTTCAAGATGAGGAATTATTTATTTATTTATTCATTCAATTATTCCTTTATCCTCTTCCGAGGAAATCGGAATGGTTAGCAGTTTACAATTATCAACTACTAACTTATACATGTGGCTTATAACATCATATGATAATAAGTGAATACATTAGTAATTAACAATAATAGTAATGATAGTGATAATATATGTATCAAGTGATCCAGAAGTTCAATTTGAAGATTTACTTTATTTTAAAATGTATACTTTTGTTGTGACCTGTATTGTAGGGTATACGGACACTTAGGCGACGGACACTTAGGCGACGGACACTTAGGCGACGGACACTTAGGCGACGGACACTTAGGCGACGGACACATAGGCGACGGACACTTAGGCGATCTACTTTCATCCACTTTATCATTGGACACTTAGGCGACGGACACTTAGGCGACTGCCAATTTTACTTTTACAAATATAAAATGTGTACCGAATATGTAAAACGCAATTGTCTCTCATTTGTTATTTGTTATTTCTCTATCAATTTTAAATTTAGATTTTAAGTTTCGTAACATCTCTGCTTTTGCCATTTTGTAAACATTTATCATTTAATTTATTAATTTGCAATTTTAATTGCTATAGGATAGGGAATCAGTAGAAAGATGAAGGGCATTCTTAATTAAAAGCTCTAACTCAATAATATGTTTTATATTTTTAGTGAAGTTTTTAATGAAGTTTAATCATTGACTTCCCTTTCGTTGATACTATCACCTCCATGGTCAAACGTATTGTGGTCATGATGAGGAATATCTGTCCTTGATCCCTTGACCATTACCACCTGTGTTTTCATCCCCCACACCTGTGACGATGTAAGTACCAAGCGAAGGGAGGAGAGGGGGGGGGGGCACAGTGATTCATAGATATGCTTGTTATAAGTGAATAAAGAACACGTGGGTTTTGGGGTATCCCAGCATCCTAGAGTGGATTGCAAAGACTAAGTTCAACCCCGGCCTACCTTAGACGCCGTCCTCTGATTCATGATTCCTCCATAGGCGAGTATATGCTTTTAACATACTTCAAAACCGGACACTTTGGCGAGACGGGGGGACACTTTGGCGAAATCGGATAGAAAATGTCTAAATACACAAAAAATGCTTCAAAATAGAGGATTTATATTTTTAGTTTGTGAATTATCTTTTTAAAGTCATTCTTTATTTTCACAATTGCCCAAAAGCTACATAATTTATAAATTAAACAACTTTTGTCGCCTAAGTGTCCACCCGTTTTGAAATCTGAAGTTTTTTTCGCCTAAGTGTCCGTCGCCTAAGTGTCCGTCGCCTAAGTGTCAGTGAATCGTATTGTAGTGTTGAGGTAACATGTTGTCAAACTGTTGTATTGTTTGGATATGTAATCTTATAGTCTAAAAAGGTTTTATTGAATAACGTGACGTGATGAGGTTAATTCGTACACCCTTGCTTACCATGTAAGGTTACTTATGAATCATTATCATGATACTTTATATTGAGAAAGGTGAATAAAAGATAAAAACATCCAGAAATGTGTTCAGAAACTTTCAAATTCCATGTGATGCGATCGACCGAAGTTGCAAAAATCAATGGCCCAACTTAGGTTAAGAGCGATAACGGGAGAACGGCGCGTCGGATCGAGACCGGATTGGTACCAGCAGATAGGTATTGACGAGACGAACATTTCGTCGTTACACTCATCTCGTTGTGGATCACCGTTCCTGCACGGCGGCAGAAACAAAAGTTTTCCATTGTTCTATCGTTGTATTCCCCATAAGCGGACTCCAAATCGTGATTGTCGGGGAACAAAATTCTATATCGACACTGGGTGAGCAGTGGTGGATAGATGGTCACAGACTACACGCGTGGTGCCAGTTGCGTCTGGATCTGGTGTCAGGTTCTCTCGCGAGAGCCAAACAGCGATCGACCGAAGTTGCAAAAATCGATGGCCCAACTTAGGTTAAGAGCGATAACAGGAGAACGGCGAGTCGGATCGAGACCGGATTGGTACCAGCAGATAGGTATTGACGAGACGAACATTTCGTCGTTACACACATAACGTTGTGAAACTCCGTTCCTGCACGGCGACAGAAACAAAAATGAATCATTGTTTTAACATTGTATTCCCCATAAGCGGACTCCAAATCGTGATTGTCGGGGAACAAAATTCTATATCGACACTGGGTAAGCAGTGGTGGATAGATGGTCACAGACTAAACGCGTGGTGCCAGTTGCGTCTGGATCTGGTGTCAGGTTCTCTCGCGAGAGCCAAACAGCGATCGATCGAAGTTGCAAAAATCGATGGCCCAACTTAGGTTAAGAGCGATAACGGGAGAACGGCGAGTCGGATCGAGACCGGATTGGTACCAGCAGATAGGTATTGACGAGACGAACATTTTGTCGTTACACACATAACGTTGTGAAACTCCGTTCCTGCACGGCGACAGAAACAAAATTGAATCATTGTTTTAACATTGTATTCCCCATAAGCGGACTCCAAATCGTGATTGTCGGGGAACAAAATTCTATATCGACACTGGGTGAGCAGTGGTGGATAGATGGTCACAGACTACACGCGTGGTGCCAGTTGCGTCTGGATCTGGTGTCAGGTTCTCTCGCGAGAGCCAAACAGCGATCGACCGAAGTTGCAAAAATCGATGGCCCAACTTAGGTTAAGAGCGATAACAGGAGAACGGCGCGGCGAATCGAGACCGGATTGGTACCAGCAGATAGGTATTGACGAGACGAACATTTTGTCGTTACACACATAACGTTGTGAAACTCCGTTCCTGCACGGCGACAGAAACAAAATTGAATCATTGTTTTAACATTGTATTCCCCATAAGCGGACTCCAAATCGTGATTGTCGGGGAACAAAATTCTATATCGACACTGGGTAAGCAGTGGTGGATAGATGGTCACAGACTTCACGCGTGGTGCCAGTTGCGTCTGGATCTGGTGTCAGGTTCTCTCGCGAGAGCCAAACAGCGATCGACCGAAGTTGCAAAAATCGATGGCCCAACTTAGATTAGGAGCGATAACAGGAGAACGGCGAGTCGGATCGAGACCGGATTGGTACCAGCAGATAGGTATTGACGAGACGAACATTTCGTCGTTACACTCATATCGTTGTGAAACTCCGTTCCTGCACGGCGACATAAACCAAAATGCATCATTGTTTTAACATTGTATTCCCCATAAGCGGACTCCAAATCGTGATTGTCGGGGAACGAAATTCTATATCGACACTGGGTAAGCAGTGGTGGATAGATGGTCACAGACTACACGCGTGGTGCCAGTTGCGTCTGGATCTGGTGTCAGGTTCTCTCGCGAGAGCCAAACAGCGATCGACCGAAGTTGCAAAAATCGATGGCCCAACTTGGGTTGAGAGCGATAACAGGAGAACGGCGAGTCGGATCGAGACCGGATTGGTACCAGCAGATAGGTATTGACGAAACGAACATTTCGTCGTTACACTCATCTCGTTGTGAAACTCCGTTCCTGCACGGCGACAGAAACAAAAATGAATCATTGTTTTAACATTGTATTCCCCATAAGCGGACTCCAAATCGTGATTGTCGGGGAATAAAATTCTATGTCGACACTGGGTAAGCAGTGGTGGATAGATGGTCACAGACTACACGCGTGGTGCCAGTTGCGTCCAAGTCTGATGCCAGGTTCTCTCGCGAAAGCCAAACAGCGATCGACCGAAGTTGCAAAAATCAATAGTCCAACTTAGGTTAGGAGCGATAACGGGAGAACGGTGAGTCGGATCGAGACCAGATTGGTACCAGCAGATAGGTATTGACGAGACGAACATTTCGTTGTTACACTCATCTCGTTGTGAAACTCCGTTCCTGCACGGCGACATAAACCAAAATGCATTATTGTTTTAACATTGTATTCCCCATAAGCGGACTCCAAATCGTGATTGTCGGGGAACAAAATTCTATATCGACACTGGGTGAGCAGTGGTGGATAGATGGTCACAGACTACACGCGTGGTGCCAGTTGCGTCTGGATCTGATGTCGGGTTCTCTCGCGAGAGCCAAACAGCGATCGACCGAAGTTGCAAAAATCGATGGCTCAACTTAGGTTAAGAGCGATAACAGGAGAACGGCGAGTCGGATCGAGACCGGATTGGTACCAGCAGATAGGTATTGACGAGACGAACATTTCGTCGTTACACCCATCTCGTTGTGAAACTCCGTTCCTGCACGGCGACATGAACCAAAATGCATCATTGTTTTAACATTGTATTCCCCATAAGCGGACTCCAAATCGTGATTGTCGGGGAATAAAATTCTATATCGACACTGGGTAAGCAGTGGTGGATAGATGGTCACAGACTACACGCGTGGTGCCAGTTGCGTCTGGATCTGGTGTCAGGTTCTCTCGCGAGAGCCAAACAGCGATCGACCGAAGTTGCAAAAATCGATGGCCCAACTTAGGTTGAGAGCGATAACAGGAGAACGGCGAGTCGGATCGAGACCGGATTGGTACCAGCAGATAGGTATTGACGAGACGAACATTTTGTCGTTACACACATAACGTTGTGAAACTCCGTTCCTGCACGGCGACAGAAACGAAATTGAATCATTGTTTTAACATTGTATTCCCCATAAGCGGACTCCAAATCGTGATTGTCGGGGAACAAAATTCTATATCGACACTGGGTAAGCAGTGGTGGATAGATGGTCACAGACTTCACGCGTGGTGCCAGTTGCGTCTGGATCTGGTGTCAGGTTCTCTCGCGAGAGCCAAACAGCGATCGACCGAAGTTGCAAAAATCGATGGCCCAACTTGGGTTGAGAGCGATAACAGGAGAACGGCGAGTCGGATCGAGACCGGATTGGTACCAGCAGATAGGTATTGACGAGACGAACATTTCGTCGTTACACCCATCTCGTTGTGAAACTCCGTTCCTGCACGGCGACAGAAACAAAAATGAATCATTGTTTTAACATTGTATTCCCCATAAGCGGACTCCAAATCGTGATTGTCGGGGAACAAAATTCTATATCGACACTGGGTAAGCAGTGGTGGATAGATGGTCACAGACTACACGCGTGGTGTCAGTTGCGTCCAAGTCTGATGCCAGGTTCTCTCGTGAGAGCCAAACAGCGATTGACCGAAGTTGCAAAAATCAATGGTCCAACTTAGGTTAGGAGCGATAACGGGAGAACGGTGAGTCGGATCGAGACCAGATTGGTACCAGCAGATAGGTATTGACGAGACGAACATTTCGTTGTTACACCCATCTCGTTGTGAAACTCCGTTCCTGCACGGCGACATAAACGAAATTGAATCATTGTTTTAACATTGTATTCCCCATAAGCGGACTCCAAATCGTGATTGTCGGGGAACAAAATTCTATATCGACACTGGGTGAGCAGTGGTGGATAGATGGTCACAGACTACACGCGTGGTGCCAGTTGCGTCTGGATCTGGTGTCAGGTTCTCTCGCGAGAGCCAAACAGCGATCGACCGAAGTTGCAAAAATCGATGGCCCAACTTAGGTTAAGAGCGATAACAGGAGAACGGCGAGTCGGATCGAGACCGGATTGGTACCAGCAGATAGGTATTGACGAGACGAACATTTCGTCGTTACACTCATATCGTTGTGAAACTCCGTTCCTGCACGGCGACAGAAACAAAAATGAATCATTGTTTTAACATTGTATTCCCCATAAGCGGACTCCAAATCGTGATTGTCGGGGAACAGAATTCTATATCGACACTGGGTGAGCAGTGGTGGATAGATGGTCACAGACTACACGCATGGTGCCAGTTGCGTCTGGATCTGGTGTCAGGTTCTCTCGCGAGAGCCAAACAGCGATCGACCGAAGTTGCAAAAATCGATGGCCCAACTTAGGTTAAGAGCGATAACAGGAGAACGGCGAGTCGGATTGAGACCGGATTGGTACCAGCAGATAGGTATTGACGAGACGAACATTTTGTCGTTACACACATAACGTTGTGAAACTCCGTTCCTGCACGGCGACAGAAACAAAATGAATCATTGTTTCAACATTGTTTTCCCCATAAGCGGACTCCAAATCGTGATTGTCGGGGAACAAAATTCTATATCGACACTGGGTGACCAGTGGTGGATGGATGGTCACAGACTACACGCGTGGTGCCAGTTGCGTCCAAGTCTGATGCCAGGTTCTCTCGTGAGAGCCAAACCGCGATTGACCGAAGTTACAAAAATCAATGACCCAACTTGAGTTGAGAGCGATAACGGGAGAACGGCGAGTCGGACCGAGACCGGATTGGTACCAGCAGATAGGTATTGACGAGACGAACATTTCGTCGTTACACTCATATCGTTGTGAAACTCCGTTCCTGCACGGCGACAGAAACAAAAATGAATCATTGTTTCAACATTGTATTCCCCATAAGCGGACTCCAAATCGTGATTGTCGGGGAACAAAATTCTATATCGACACTGGGTGAGCAGTGGTGGATAGATGGTCACAGACTACACGCGTGGTGCCAGTTGCGTCCAAGTCTGATGCCAGGTTCTCTCGTGAGAGCCAAACCGCGATTGACCGAAGTTACAAAAATCAATGGCCCAACTTGAGTTGAGAGCGATAACGGGAGAACGGCGCGGCGGATCGAGACCGGATTGGTACCAGCAGATAGGTATTGACGAGACGAACATTTCGTCGTTACACTCATATCGTTGTGAAACTCCGTTCCTGCCCGGTGACAGAAACAAAAATGAATCATTGTTTTAACATTGTATTCCCCATAAGCGGACTCCAAATCGTGATTGTCGGGGAACAAAATTCTATATCGACACTGGGTGAGCAGTGGTGGATAGATGGTCACAGACTACACGCGTGGTGCCAGTTGCGTCCAAGTCTGATGCCAGGTTCTCTCGTGAGAGCCAAACCGCGGTGGACCGAAGTTACAAAAATCAATGGCCCAACTTGAGTTAAGAGCGATGACAGGAGAACGACGAGTCGGATCGAGACCGGATTGGTACCAGCAGATAGGTATTGACGAGACGAACATTTCGTCGTTACACTCATATCGTTGTGAAACTCCGTTCCTGCCCGGTGACAGAAACAAAAATGAATCATTGTTTTAACATTGTATTCCCCATAAGCGGACTCCAAATCGTGATTGTCGGGGAACAAAATTCTATATCGACACTGGGTAAGCAGTGGTGGATAGATGGTCACAGACTACACGCGTGGTGCCAGTTGCGTCTGGATCTGGTGTCAGGTTCTCTCGCGAGAGCCAAACAGCGATCGACCGAAGTTGCAAAAATCGATGGCCCAACTTAGGTTAAGAGCGATAACAGGAGAACGGCGAGTCGGATCGAGACCGGATTGGTACCAGCAGATAGGTATTGACGAGACGAACATTTCGTCGTTACACCCATCTCGTTGTGAAACTCCGTTCCTGCACGGCGACATAAACCAAAATGCATCATTGTTTTAACATTGTATTCCCCATAAGCGGACTCCAAATCGTGATTGTCGGGGAACAAAATTCTATATCGACACTGGGTAAGCAGTGGTGGATAGATGGTCACAGACTACACGCGTGGTGCCAGTTGCGTCTGGATCTGGTGTCAGGTTCTCTCGCGAGAGCCAAACCGCGATCGACCGAAGTTACAAAAATCAATGGCCCAACTTGAGTTAAGAGCGATAACGGGAGAACAAGAGTCGGATCGAGACCGGATTGGTACCAGCAGATAGGTATTGACGAGACGAACATTTGTCGTTACACACATAACGTTGTGAAACTCCGTTCCTGCACGGCGACAGAAACAAAAAATGAATCATTGTTTTAACATTGTATTCCCCATAAGCGGACTCCAAATCGTGATTGTCGGGGAACAAAATTCTATATCGACACTGGGTAAGCAGTGGCGGATAGATGGTCACAGACTACACGCGTGGTGCCAGTTGCGTCTGGATCTGGTGTCAGGTTCTCTCGCGAGAGCCAAACAGCGATCGACCGAAGTTGCAAAAATCGATGGCCCAACTTAGGTTAAGAGCGATAACAGGAGAACGGCGAGTCGGATCGAGACCGGATTGGTACCAGCAGATAGGTATTGACGAGACGAATATTTCGTCGTTACACACATATCGTTGTGAAACTCCGTTCCTGCACGGCGACATAAACCAAAATGCATTATTGTTTTAACATTGTATTCCCCATAAGCGGACTCCAAATCGTGATTGTCGGGGAACAAAATTCTATATCGACACTGGGTGACCAGTGGTGGATGGATGGTCACAGACTACACGCGTGGTGCCAGTTGCGTCCAAGTCTGATGCCAGGTTCTCTCGTGAGAGCCAAACCGCGATTGACCGAAGTTACAAAAATCAATGACCCAACTTGAGTTGAGAGCGATAACGGGAGAACGGCGCGGCGGAACCGGACCGGATTGGTACCAGCAGATAGGTATTGACGAGACGAACATTTCGTCGTTACACTCATATCGTTGTGAAACTCCGTTCCTGCCCGGCGACAGAAACAAAATGAATCATTGTTTTAATATTGTATTCCCCATAAGCGGACTCCAAATCGTGATTGTCGGGGAACAAAATTCTATATCGACACTGGGTAAGCAGTGGTGGATAGATGGTCACAGACTTCACGCGTGGTGCCAGTTGCGTCTGGATCTGGTGTCAGGTTCTCTCGCGAGAGCCAAACAGCGATCGACCGAAGTTGCAAAAATCGATGGCCCAACTTAGGTTAAGAGCGATAACAGGAGAACGGCGAGTCGGATCGAGACCGGATTGGTACCAGCAGATAGGTATTGACGAGACGAACATTTCGTCGTTACACTCATCTCGTTGTGAAACTCCGTTCCTGCACGGCGACATAAACCAAAATGCATCATTGTTTTAACATTGTATTCCCCATAAGCGGACTCCAAATCGTGATTGTCGGGGAACGAAATTCTATATCGACACTGGGTAAGCAGTGGTGGATAGATGGTCACAGACTACACGCGTGGTGCCAGTTGCGTCTGGATCTGGTGTCAGGTTCTCTCGCGAGAGCCAAACAGCGATCGACCGAAGTTGCAAAAATCGATGGCCCAACTTGAGTTGAGAGCGATAACAGGAGAACGGCGAGTCGGATCGAGACCGGATTGAGACCAGCAGATAGGTATTGACGAGACGAACATTTCGTCGTTACACTCATCTCGTTGTGAAACTCCGTTCCTGCACGGCGACATAAACCAAAATGCATCATTGTTTTAACATTGTATTCCCCATAAGCGGACTCCAAATCGTGATTGTCGGCGAACAAAATTTTATATCGACACTGGGTAAGCAGTGGTGGATAGATGGTCACAGACTACACGCGTGGTGCCAGTTGCGTCTGGACCTGATGTTAGGTTCTCTCACGAGAGCCAAACAGCGATCGACCGAAGTTGCAAAAATCAATAGTCCAACTTAGGTTAGGAGCGATAACGGGAGAACGGTGAGTCGGATCGAGACCAGATTGGTACCAGCAGATAGGTATTGACGAGACGAACATTTCGTTGTTACACCCATCTCGTTGTGAAACTCCGTTCCTGCACGGCGACATAAACCAAAATGCATTATTGTTTTAACATTGTATTCCCCATAAGCGGACTCCAAATCGTGATTGTCGGGGAACAAAATTCTATATCGACACTGGGTGAGCAGTGGTGGATAGATGGTCACAGACTACACGCGTGGTGCCAGTTGCGTCTGGATCTGGTGTCAGGTTCTCTCGCGAGAGCCAAACAGCGATCGACCGAAGTTGCAAAAATCGATGGCCCAACTTAGATTAGGAGCGATAACAGGAGAACGGCGAGTCGGATCGAGACCGGATTGGTACCAGCAGATAGGTATTGACGAAACGAACATTTCGTCGTTACACCCATCTCGTTGTGAAACTCCGTCCTCACGGCGACATAAACCAAAATGCATCATTGTTTTAACATTGTATTCCCCATAAGCGGACTCCAAATCGTGATTGTCGGGGAACGAAATTCTATATCGACACTGGGTAAGCAGTGGTGGATAGATGGTCACAGACTTCACGCGTGGTGCCAGTTGCGTCTGGATCTGGTGTCAGGTTCTCTCGCGAGAGCCAAACAGCGATCGACCGAAGTTGCAAAAATCGATGGCCCAACTTAGATTAGGAGCGATAACAGGAGAACGGCGAGTCGGATCGAGACCGGATTGGTACCAGCAGATAGGTATTGACGAGACGAACATTTCGTCGTTACACCCATCTCGTTGTGAAACTCCGTTCCTGCACGGCGACATAAACCAAAATGCATCATTGTTTTAACATTGTATTCCCCATAAGCGGACTCCAAATCGTGATTGTCGGGGAACAAAATTCTATATCGACACTGGGTAAGCAGTGGTGGATAGATGGTCACAGACTACACGCGTGGTGCCAGTTGCGTCTGGATCTGGTGTCAGGTTCTCTCGCGAGAGCCAAACAGCGATTGACCGAAGTTACAAAAATCAATGACCCAACTTGAGTTGAGAGCGATAACGGGAGAACGGCGCGGCGGATCGAGACCGGATTGGTACCAGCAGATAGGTATTGACGAGACGAACATTTTGTCGTTACACACATAACGTTGTGAAACTCCGTTCCTGCACGGCGACAGAAACGAAATTGAATCATTGTTTTAACATTGTATTCCCCATAAGTGGACTCCAAATCGTGATTGTCGGGGAACAAAATTCTATATCGACACTGGGTAAGCAGTGGTGGATAGATGGTCACAGACTACACGCGTGGTGCCAGTTGCGTCTGGATCTGGTGTCAGGTTCTCTCGCGAGAGCCAAACAGCGATCGACCGAAGTTGCAAAAATCGATGGCCCAACTTGACTTATAGATAACATCAAAAGCTTGAGTGTGGCAGGACCACCATCCACAAATTAGTAGTAGATTAGTGATTACAGTATATCAAACAAGTAGTGCAACAAATAATGATACATTCAAAGAACTACATGAATATAGATAGCTAGATACTATACATAATCATTTAGTAAATCCAGCATCAACAAACTCTTGCACAGGATAGAAACTATTAATTGTAAGGTGCTCTCTGAGGAGTGATTCGAATTGATTTATTGGTAGAATCTTGATACTTGTTGGTGGAATATTATAAAGTTTACTTCCTGAAATTTGGAGACCTTTGCCGTATAGTGAACGGTTATATTTGTTCAGATGTATAAGATTTTTATTCCTAGTATTATGTGCATGATCAATGGCAGGGAAACTAGTTTGTTGGTTTGCATGAACATAAAAACTTTGTATATATACGTGGATGCCAGAGTCATGATTCCAAGTTCTTGGAATGTCCCCCTACAGCTGGGCATGATTACCCTCTCATCATCGACTTGACCTGGTGCTGAATTATCATAATCATCATTAGGCATGTCATTAGTATTTATAATTGATTTGATTCGTTTGGTTCTACTTCTATCAGGTATACTTCATATCCTACAATTGTTTTTGGTAATTATCCGTAGCGCAGTTTTTTGAATTAGGAATATTCTTTCATACCCAGAGGCGTTCCCCCAGAATTCAATACCGTAACTCATAACTGAATGGAAATAGGCATGGTATATGGTTACTACAGTTCTCAAATCAGTCAGTTTGGTCATATTTCTGAGTGCTTAGCAAGCTGTTGTAAGTTTAGAGACAAGAGTGTTTAATCTATGAGTGTGGTGAGGAGCCAGGAGAATATATTTGTTCACATTTATTCATTTGTTTTTATTTCTCAAATATTGATAATAATACATCTTATTGAACTGAAAGTTTAGTACACAATACACTTGAAGAAAACACTTCATCCGACGTGAAAATTCATTCAATCAAATGAGAGATATTTATAAATTACTCACATTGATAATCTAAATAACAAAATTATGGATAATTTGGATTTGCCTCAGTTACAATGAGTATTGGATTGAACATTCATGAATCTTTATGGAGTTAAAGAAAAATATCTGAAAATCATCTTCACACAATATTATATATTTCAGAAATTATCCAACAAACTTCAATCAGAACATCCTATACATATTTTTTTCCATCAAAAATACTCATTATACAAACTCGAGAATTATTTAATCTGTGACTAAACCAGAAGTTTCCTTAGGCCCGATATTACCAACATGGAAGTAGCTCTAACTGGCAGTTTAATATAGCCATCACCATGGTTACCCATGCTATTCGTTATCACCAACTCTCAGATTAAGTCTAACTGGACTTGATAATACCGGGCCCTAATCTAATATAATGTCCACCACTATTCTCTCACCATCGACAAAAAAAAATCCTTAAGATTTTTTTTTCTCGCTCTAACAATCATTCGAACACATGTTTCATCCTCGTCCGATCACCATTTTATTTGCCGTTCCCGTTCTGCCATGGACCCGAATTCTGCCATGGACCCGAACTCTGCCATGGTCCCGAACTCTGCCATTGACCCCAGGGTCCCCATGGAGGGTAACCTGGAGCAGAGTGACCTGAGGAAGGGTAACCTGGAGCAGCGGCGGGATAACCAGGGGCGGGATAGGTACAAGTGCAAGGAGCACCATCATTACCAGGATAACCTGGTTTTCCTGGAGGTCCGGGTGGTCCTTGCACGTAATCACGATTCTTGCAATTGAGCACTTTATCGCAAATGTCATCGTATCCGAATAGAGCTTTCATATCGCCTGGTTTCGATTCAACCATCTTCAACTTGTCAAGAAAGTCATCTTGCATGTCCATTAGTTTCTTCTCTAGGCTTGCTATCTTTTCTCGCATTTCGTGCTTAGAGATGAAAGTAGTTTTGTCAGAGTCTGAAGGTTTCACTGCTTTACCGACCAAGTCTTTGTCGGTGTTGGGAAGAGCGTGGCTGGTTGCTAGGAGCAACGCCAGAGTGACGAGTAGCAGCACCATCGCTAGATTACTGGAACAATTGAGACATCATTGAGATAAAGGCTTCTGTCAAGTGACGTAACTCATTGTTGCAAGAGAGAGACAACAATGTCCACCAGTTGGAATTGAGAATTGACCAATCAGAATGTTTGGTAGTTCACCAGTTCAATTTGTTGCTATGGTAACGATTGGTCATCATTTTGTTACTTGACAGAGCCTATTAAGATTTGGGGATGATTTAAATTTTCCAGTAATATTTTAGAGGTAGTAATTAAGTTGCTATATAATGGGACTAGAACACATCAAACCATCAGATTGATTGGAGGTTAGAGCCAAACTGAGAGTTAAGGGGTTGCTTACAAGGTGCTTATAAAATAGAGAAATTCATCTTTACTATTTTTTTTCTTCATCACAAACAAGTGTGTTTGAATAAGAAGTATATCAAACCCAAGATAATTTTATGCTCTTCAAATATTATGACATTCTATTTCTGTGAATTCAATCAGTTTCAAGATAATACGTCAATAAATATCAAGAACGTGATGAAATTTATTGACGTATTATCCTGAAAGTGATTGAATTCACAGAAATAGTATGTCATATCAATGAAAGAGCATAAAATTATCTTAGGTTTGATATACTTTTTATTCAAATACATTTGTTCGTGATGAAGAAAAAAAATGAATTTATCTACTTTTTCAAGCACCGTGCACCGCCTTCACATTTTCATGTCCCAGAATATAATATAATTTATTTAACTTGAATATAAAAATTTATATATCGTGTTCCTACCTTGATCTGTGTGCTGCGTTATTTGATGTTGCTCGCTTCAAACTCTACTAAATATCCCTGTTGCCATGACTCCCTATAAATCCCTCGGCTCGACCAATCACAGAGCACTGGACGTACGAATAGCGCCGGGTCGGCCAATAGCAGCAAGGAGCATCGACTGCTGGAGCAACAAACTTTTAAACAACAACAGAAATATTTCGATGAAAACAAATTGATATTTACCCGAAAATATATTGATAAATTCCATCATTTTTTCAAATCAATTGCGGATATTTGTTTCGAATTTTGAAATTCCAATTTAATTATTTGTAATTTTTTAGAATAGTTGTGTTCACATTTCGGAAATTTAAATCGATGGTGAGTCAGATTGTTGTTGAACAATCAGAACTAATAATAACTTTTATCAATTTTTATTCCCATTGTTGTGAAAAAATAGAAGTTTATGTCACTTTTATTGAATTTTCAGTCTCATTGTTGTGAGAAATGGGAATTCATGATAGCTTGTGTCACCTTTAAGTAGCATTGTTGTTGAACAGTGAAGGTTAGGCTGAATTATATCAATTTTTCAAGACTTATTGTTATTGAATGATAGAATTTTATGATCTATTGTTTATTTGGAAAAACATGAATTATACGAGAATGTATTCAAATGACCGGTGCCCGACCTACCTTCAACTTTGCAAAGTTCATTCTTCAATTGAAACTATTATTTCTTCATTCAACATAATAATGCAATTGCATCAGACACATATTGTATTGTGCATAGGACTAACATAAATTGGTCCCAGAAATTATTCATGGTGATATGACAAAGTTCACAAGTTAGTCCAACATTAATTGCCTAAGTGACTTGGTTCAAAGTGGAAGATATCAACATTCGTGTGTTTGGTTTACTCTCAATACCAATGCTGGTAATGTCCGGATATATCACAGAAACGGTTCATACTCATAATGTGTTCCGGACTTTTGGAAACTGACAGACTTTTATCTGCGGTGAAGAAGTATGGTCACTGACAGCTCAGTCCTAGTGTCAAAGTTCATTGCTTTTAAATAATTGAAATAGGGTGGTGATATCGACTTTTAGTATGTACCCCATCCAAAGAATCCTTCCTTTCATCCATAGCCTAAATTGGGAATTAATGATTTGGTATCAAGTCTCGATGTTTAAAATAAAATCCTCCTCAGTCCCAAGCCCCCAACTGAGAGTCAATGACTGCATGGATCAAGATTCCGATGTCAATAAAAAGAACGGCAGAATCTAATTGAAGGTTTCGGTTGAGGTCAAGCTTCAACAGGTACAAGACGAAGGTTCAGCGATCCAATATTACGACATCCAGCTGTAAAAACACGGCTGACCCGAAGATTATTTCAACGAGGAGATTCCTCTCGATAAGCGAGAGTTTGAAGGAGAACCGCTCTCTTTCTCTCTCTCTCTCTCTCTCTCTCTCTATATATATATATATATATATATCATATCTCCAACTCTCTCTCTCTCTCTCTCTCTCTCTCTCTATATATATATAATATATATATATATATATATATATATATATATATATATATATATATATATATATTTTTTATATATATATAATTTATATATAATTTACATATATAATATATATATATATATATATTTTTTTTTATATATATAATTTATATATATAATATACATATATATATATATATATATATATATATATATATATATATATATATATATATATATATATATATATATATACACATACACATATATATATATATATATATAATGCTCTCTCTCTCTCTCTCTCTCGCTCCTACAGTATCAGCAGGGGATCTTGACCACAGCCAACTGTTGCCCTCGGCCACTTGTAGAGCCTACGAGTGGAACAGGAACTGACCTGGCTCAACAGTTGACCAATGAGCCAGACTCTTTCATTCATCGCGACACAACTCCTCCTAGACTAGACCAGGAGAACGCCACACATGCGTTGTTGGATGAGCGGCGACACAACTTCTCCTAGACTAGACTAGAACTGGACCAGGAGAACGCCACACATGCGCTGTTGGATGAGCGATGGGCATATTGATTTTATATATGACATGTAATGGAAAGCCATCATTTTTTGAGTTCGAAACAATATTATGTCACTGTTGGATGAGCGATAGGCATATTTGATGAAATGTAATGGAAAGCTATATACAAGCCTATACGTACCTTGAGTTCGAAACAATTATGTCACTGTTGGATGAGCGATGAGCATATTTGATGAAATGTAATGGAAAGCTATATACAAGCCTATACGTACCTTGAGTTCAAAACAATTATGTCCATGTCACTGCTTTCCTGTTATATTCATTCAATTCAATTGGTAATACTTATTGCTTCTATTCTTGATGGGTTTCGTATAGCTTCGTGAGCTCTGAACAAATTGGGCCTACAATAACCTTTTTCTAAATCAAAACGGCTGATCAGATTTATTGAAACTTCGGAACCAAATTTAATGAATATTTATTCAATAATTGAATATTTACTTGATTCGGAATAATATTCGAGAGAATATTAAATTAAAATTCCTTGAGAATATGAATCCATTCGGAGAAAGAAATCCCACATTTCGATTCGCAATCCCATTTAGCAATCGATTACGTTAGTTATAGAATGTGTTCCGGACTTTTGGTAACTGAAGGATTTTATCTGCGGTGAAGAAGTATGGTCACTGACAGCTCAGTCCTGGTGTCAAAGTTCATTGTTTTGAACTCAAATGAGTGTATGATTATTTATATTTGTTGACAAGACCGCCTCGAAGTGTTGAAACAACCAACAGGTGCCGCTTCTAAACAGTCTTACTAATTCATCCTCAGCCTTGATTGGGAAACAATGATAGTACATCAAAAAGATTTCATTTCAATATTCCTGTGAATTAATGTAGACCTTATAGGCCTATATGGATACAAATCATTGAGAAGTCAGATTTTTTTGCTTGCTGTAATGTGATGAAAATTCGAGAGTATTACAAGCAAACAAAAATAGTTTCACCTCAAAACCAAGTAACTAAGTTAGGTTTCGTTAATAGAGGTCTCGATCAACAGGTAAGGCCAGCTTTAGGGTATAGTCTAATTGTCAGTTGAGGTTAATGGTTAACTTGAACTTGCTGACGGAACAGCGTGGTCAACAACTCTGCCCAATTAATATGATATATCCACTTGTTGCAAGGTGTTGACCAATCAGGGGTGAAGCACCTCGCTATTCGTACGTACGCAATCCAGACCCGGTGTAACGGGATAAGATTATGGAGGTATATCTTTACGTACATAATAATATACCGGTATAACTTTATGCACATAATAATATACCGGTAGAAGAATATTTGAGCCATACAAATATACCGGGAGATCTTTATGAACCCGGTATATTTGGATGTACGTGTTAAACATATCAATAAAGATATACTGGCAGATGAATATAAAACCCATTTCAACTGTATGATGGAAATACAAATATACCGGGTGATGATTATGGGTTTTTGATTCATCAATTCCTCTCAGTTCTTGGGTAATACTGCAGAAATTGATTGATATACTGCCTAAAAGTAATTTAGTGGATCAGCTCGATAAAGGATGTGAAATATGCGGATTTAGTACGGAGTAGACGGAATAATGGCCCAGAGTTACAATAATAATATCCCAGTATATTATTATTGGTGTCCCTTTCAAGTGCTATGGGTTGATCAGTTTGATATGCGGGGAAATATATTCACATCTATTACATATTGAACGTAATAATACACTTGTAGACCCAGAGTCACAATAATGATATACCGGTATATTATTATTGTTTTCATTTTGAAGTGCTGTAAGCTGATCAGTCTGATATGAAGAAAATATTTTCGCATATATTACATATTATACGTAATTATACACTTTTAGACCCAGAGTCACAATAATAATATCCCGGTATATTATTATTGTTGTCACTTTGCTGTGCCTTGAGTTGATCAGTTCGATATAAAGGGAATGATTTAACATCTATTACATATTATACGTGATTATACACTTTTAGACCCAGAGTCACAATAATAATATCCCGGTATATTATTATTGTTGTCACTTTGCTGTGCCTTGAGTTGATCAGTTTGATATGAGAGGGAATAATTTAACATCTATTACATATTATACGTGATTATACACTTTTAGACCCAGAGTCACAATAATGATATACCGGTATATTATTATTGTTGTCACTTTCAAGTGTTGTGGGATAATCAGTTTGATATGAGCGATAATATTTTCCAATCCATGACATATTATTCGTAATAATACACTTTTAGACCCAGAGTCACAATAATGATATCCCGGGATATTATTATTGTTGTTACTTTGATGTGCCTTGAGTTGATCAGTTTGATATGAGGGGGAATATATTCACATATATTACATATTATACGTAATTATACTCTTTTAGACCCAGAGTCACAATAATGATATCCCGGGATATTATTATTGTTGTTACTTTGATGTGCCTTGAGTTGATCAGTTTGATATGAGGGGGAATATATTCACATATATTACATATTATACGTAATTATACTCTTTTAGACCCAGAGTAACAATAATAATATCCCGGTATATTATTATTGTTGTCACTTTGATGTGCCTTGAGTTGATCAGTTTGATATGAGGGGGAATATATTCACATATATTACATATTATACGTAATTATACTCTTTTAGACCCAGAGTAACAATAATAATATCCCGGTATATTATTATTGTTGTCACTTTGATGTGCCTTGAGTTGATCAGTTTGATATGAGGGGGAATATATTCACATATATTACATATTATACGTAATTATACTCTTTTAGACCCAGAGTAACAATAATAATATCCCGGTATATTATTATTGTTGTCACTTTGGTGTGCCTTGAGTTGATCAGTTTGATATGAGGGGGAATATATTCACATAAATAACATATTATACGTAATTATACTCTTTTAGACCCAGAGTAACAATAATAATATCCCGGTATATTATTATTGTTGTCACTTTGGTGTGCCTTGCGTTGATAAGTTCGATATGAGAGGGAATATATTCACATATATTACATATTATACGTAATTATACTCATATAGACACAGAGTCACAATAATGATAGTGATACACCGGTATATTATTATTGTTGTCATTTTTTAATGCTGTGAGATGATCAGTTTGATATAAATGGAATAATTTAACATCTATTACATATTATACGTAATTATACACTTTTAGACCCAGAGTCACAATAATGATATACCGGTATATTATTATTGTTGTCACTTTCAAGTGCTGTGGGATAATCAGTTTGATATGAGCGATAATATTTTCCAATCCATGACATATTATACGTAATAATACACTTTTAGACCCAGAGTCACAATAATGATATCCCGGGATATTATTATTGTTGTCACTTTGATATGCCTTGTGTTGATCAGTTTGATATGATGGAGAATGAATTCACATGTATAACATATTATACGTAATTATACTCTTTTAGACCCAGAGTAACAATAATAATATCCCGGTATATTATTATTGTTGTCACTTTGGTGTGCCTTGCGTTGATAAGTTTGATATGAGAGGGAATATATTCACATATATTACATATTAAACGTGATTATACTCATATAGACATGGAGTCACAATAATGATACACCGGTATATTAATATTGTTGTCATTATTGAATGCTGTGAGATGATCAGTTTGAAATGAGAGATAATATTTTACAATCCATGACATATACGTAATAATGCACTCGTAGACCCAGAGTTACAATAATGATATACCGGTATATTATTATTGTTTCCACTCTGAAGTGCTGTGAGTTGATCAGTTTGATATGTGGGGGAAAATATTCACATCTAGTACATATTATACGTAATTATACACTTGTAGACCCAAAGTCACAATAATAATAATATCCCAGTATATTATTATTGGTGTCCCTTTCAAGTGCTGTAGGTTGATCAGTCTGATATGTGGGGAAATATAGTCACATCTATCTCATATTATACGTTATGAAGCACATGTAGACACAGAGTCACGATAATAATATACCGGGATATCATTATTGTGACTCTGGGTCTAAAAGAGTATAATTACGTATAATATGTGATATATGTGAATATATTCCCCCTCATATAAAACTGATCAACTCAAGGCACATCAAAGTGACTACAATAATAATATACCGGGATATTATTATTGCGACTCTGGGTCTAAAAGTGTATAATTACCTATAATATGTAATATATGTGAATTCATTCTCCACCATATCAAACTGATCAACACAAGGCACATCAAAGTGACTACAATAATGATATCCCGGGATATTATTATTGTGACTCTGGGTCTACGAGTGCATTATTACGTATTATTTGTCATGGATTGGAAAACATTATCTCTCATATCAAACTGATCATCTCACAGCATTCAATAATGACAACAATAATAATATACCGGGATATCATTATTGTGACTCTGTGTCTGAAAGAATATAATCACGTATAATATGTTATATATGTGAATTCATTCTCCACCATATCGAACTGATCAACTCGAGGCACATCAAAGTGACAACAATAATAATATACCGGGATATTATTATTGCGACTCTGGGTCTACGAGTGTATAATTACGTTTAATATTTTATATATGTGAATTCATTGTCCACCATAATATCAAACTGATCAACTCAAGGCACATCAGAGTGACTACAATAATAATATCCCGGGATATTATAATTGTGACTCTGGGTTTACGAGGGTATTATCACGTTTAATATGTCATGGATTGGAAAACATTATCTCTCATATCAAATTGATCATCTCACAGCATTCAATAATGACAACAATAATAATATACCGGTATATCATTATTGCGACTCTGAGTCCAAAAGTGTATAATTACGTTTTATATATGTGAATTCATTGTCCACCATAATATCAAACTGATCAACACAAGGCACATCAAAGTGACAACAATAATAATATCCCGGGATATTATTATTGTGACTCTGGGTCTACGAGTGTATTATTACGTATTATATGTCATGGATTGGAAAAAATTATCTCTCATATCAAACTGATCATCTCACAGCATTAAAAAATGACAACAATAATAATATACCGGTATATCATAATTGCGACTCTGTGTCTATAAGAGTATAATCACGTATAATATGTTATATATGTAAATTCATTCTCCATCATATCAAACTGATCAACACAAGGCATATCAAAGTGACAACAATAATAATATACCGGGATATTATTATTTCGACTCTGGGTCTAAAAGTGTATTATTACGTATAATATGTCATGGATTGGAAAATATTATCGCTCATATCAAACTGATCATCCCACAGCACTTGAAAGTGACAACAATAATAATATACCGGTATATCATTATTGTGTCTCTGGGTCTTAAAGTGTATAATCACGTATAATATGTAATAGATGTTAAATTATTCCCTTCATATCAAACTGATCATCTCACAGCATTAAAAAATGACAACAATAATAATATACCGGTATATCATTATTGTGACTCTGTGTCTATATGAGTATAATTACGTATAATATGTTATATATGTGAATATATTCCCTCTCATATCAAACTGATCAACTCAAGGCACAGCAAAGTGACAACAATAATAATATCCCGGGATATTATTATTGTGACTCTGGGTCTAAAAGTGTATAATCACGTATAATATGTTATAGATCGGAAAATATTCCCATCATCTCACAGCATTCAATAATGACAACAATAATGATATACCGGTATATCATTATTGTGACACTGGGTAAACAAGTGAATAATCACTTTTAATATATGTAATAGATGTGAAAATATTTCCCCCATATCAAACCTATCACGTACTATCCGGCAGTACATCAATTAATTTCTGCAGTATATTTCAAGGAAAGTAATGATATCAATATTTCCATAACCCATACTCATCTACCGGTATATGTGTATTTTCACCAGACAACTCGCATGGGTTTTTTTTTCATATCACCGGTATATTATTATTGCTATGTTCAGCATGCACATATAAATATACTGGATACCTAATATTCTACCGGTATATTTGTATGTTAAACCCATTCACAATAATCTTATCCCGGTATATTATTATGTACATAAAGTTATACCGGTATATCTTTAATTTTCCATACTTATATACCACCTACTAATATACCGTGACACCGGCCATCTGATTGGCTGTCAGATGTGATAGAGAGTCAGGGGCGAAATGTTTGAAGAAAGTAATCATTCAAAATGAAAAATATCTCTGCTGATACTTGATACTTAGGCCTATGCGAATTACAGTCATGTCCAGTTTTTCCAGAATGAGTTATTTGCCAGCATATTTTGATACCAATCTCATGCATGTATCATTCCACGTAAGAGGGCCCACTTTGGGTAAAACGCGACTCAAAAGGTAAATGACCCACAAAATCGTGTTTTATGATATAGGCCTATATTCGGAATGAGAGCATTTTTCCCATCAAGATGGCGTTTTGCGAATATTCATTTATATATATATATATATATATATATATATATATATATATATATATATATATATATATATATATATATATATATATATATATATATACATTGACAACATATGTTTGAACCATTTCAGAGATAATTATTCATATTTGTTGTCGATACCGCCTCGAAGTGTTGAAACAACCAACAGGTGCCGCTTCTGAACGGTCTTACTAATTCATCCTCAGCGTTAACTCAGAAACGAAAATCAAATATCAAGATTTCTTAGTTGTTAAAATATCTCTATAATTGCTTCAATTCTTGTTTGAACCCGAATTACCTGGTTTATTTGGTATCCTGACCAGCATGCCAGCTCGCCTCAGGCAGCGTTATACCACAACAACCAGCCTGTTGAACCCAACATCGTGTTGTCATTGGCTAGGTCATGGCTCCTATCGCGTCACTCGACCAATAGGAAGCGAGCACTGATGAGCAAGTGGCTTCCTATTGGCTAGGCTGGGTTATTCGTACGTGAGCGTCATGTGATTCGTGTGAGGGTATTGTGGTTACAAGAGAGGTTTTCTGAGTTTGACAAATATTCTTCATTTTGTTGGAGATCACGCTTGGAGGTAAGTTGATTCTATACAATTATAGAATAATTATAAGTCGAAGATCTTTTTTTTCAAAATGGTACTATTTTACGAGGGGCTTACAACTTGCAATTTTGATGTACACCTGATTTCTAGATTTCAGGGATTACAAGAGATTTCATAGAGATTTCAATGGGATTTAATCGTGATTTCAATGGGATTTCAAGGCAAGTGTACACCGGATTTCAGGAGTTGTTAACTCCTCGCTATTCTAGTAGTATTATCACTATATATTATTCACTATTATTAGTTTATTACTATTATTAGGTACTATATAGTACGTTTACTTTTATTTAATATCTTGATGGTATGGTGATTGATGGATTTAATATCTTAATAGCTTGATGGTAAGTTGATTCTATACAATTAGAGAATAATTATAAGTCGAAGATCTTTTTCAAAAAAATGGTACTTTTTTAGTATTATTATCACTATATATTATTCACTATTATTAGTTTACTAGGAAAACGCCATATGCGTTGTTAGACGAGCGGATAGTAATAGTATGGGTATTAATGGTTAAGAACTGCTTCGAGTGGTACCAATTTAGCACATTTTATATTTTTTCTTCCAAATGGCTGACCCGATCGAGCTGAAAATTTTTAGTAATGTGTATCAAAATGTAATTCAACTTCACGCAAAATTTCATTTTTCGGTGAATTTTTTTTTCCGCCGCGTTATTCTAATGGGCATTTTTGAAATTTCTGAAATTCATAAAAAAAAAGTTACCCCCCGATAATGCCACAAAACTATACAGATCTAAGTTGGATGAGGAACCATATTGAAAAAAGGTTTGAAGTTGATAGATGTAGCCGTTTGACCTGTGGAGAACCGACAAAAAACATCAGAACATAAAAAAAAAATCAAAACGAATACCAATTTTTTTCAGTATGTCAAATTGAATGCTCGCTAAAGCTCGTCTAATAATCCAGGCTCTGCCTAATTTATATTCCATTTCAAATAATATTAATTGAAGGAAGAATTTAAAAAATAAATAGCTGGATCCACTGATCGAACCAATTTACCATTCAAAAACCAATATTATTTGAAATGTTTATATTCAGATTTGATTATTTACGAATTCAAAATAATTTCAGCTGTCTAATTATTAATACGGTTTAGTAGCGGCACCTATTGGTTGTTTCAAGACTTCGAGGCGGTCTTGTCAACAAATATAAATAATTATTCATGAACACATTTGAATAAAATAATAAAATCAACTTTGACACCAGGACTGAGCTGTCTGTGACCATACTTCTTCACCGCAGATAAAAGTATCTCAGTTTCCAAAAGTCCGGAACACATTATAAGTATGAACCGTTTCTGTGATATATCCGGACATTACCAGCATTGGTATTGAGAGTAAACCAAACACACAAATATTGATATCTTCCACTTTGAACTAAGACCATATAACCAATAATAAAAATGTGTTAATTGAGACAATTATGAATTGGGGTACAAAAATACCATTGTTAAACAAGGGTTACAACAAGTTTACCCACTAAATTATCGCTTAATCAACCAATTTATTATTCCTAAAACCGGACCCAAGTCTCTCAGGCAATGTTCACATCTCTCCATCAACAACAGATGAATTCAACCATTTTATTAAAATAATAATTGGGCCCATCTTTTCATAGATTTAATTTATCTAATTCATGTTTTAGTCCAGATCACGAATGAGTACGTCTATCATCAGAGCGATGGTGCTGCCTCTACTAGTCCTGGTGTCACTCCTGGCAACTACGAGCTGTCAAGCACTCGGTCCAGCGCATCGGACTATCACACGTGACAGAGTCAGGTGAGCCACGTGGGGGGTGACGCCCACCTGTTGGGGGTGACGCCCACCTGTTGGGGGTGTCCAAACTTGAGCGAAGTTTCCCGGTTAGACAGGGTGTGTTGGGTTGGTACTCAACATTTTGGACGACTTTGACAGTTTTGACTATAGCAGGCTGTATAAGAGTTGGAAGGTCATTATAAATGTCTGCGATATCATAAAGCTATTATTTCAAGGAATTAAAAAATACTCGATTATCGTTTGAAGCCACGTTAGCTAGCTGACAATGGGGGTGATATTATATAGGCTTATCCTCAATTTAACTTCAGACACCTTTTTTTTTTTCATCTTTTTTAATGACACGTGAAGACCCCACCAACAGCTAGGTTATACGGGGGTACGAATGAGCGGATGATAATGGAATTATGAAGTGATGATAAGTGAAAGGACGTTTACAAAAACCCATGCGACCTGACTTTAGTTTCTACCACTAGCGATAGTTGACTTAGCCACCGGGGCGGCTGCCTCTAATTATAGGGCCCTTGTGGGAACCTGGTTTCTGTTCTAGGCATATAATAAACAATGAAAGAAATATATAAATGGTTCAAAAGAGCTTGACAGTATTATTGATCTATCAATTATTACAGTCCGAAGATTTCTAACTGGAATCAATAAAAACGTGATATCGAGTTTTCTCTTAGGGTATTGTTCAACCTCCCCCCCAACTCAACCACGGCCACTAATATATAATATATAAACTTTATTACAAAATCTCTGCTCACAATAGAGCTGCCTTATGACACAGAATAACAAGCAGTATAAAAATTATTCAATGAAAAATAGTGAAAGAGTGAATATGGTTTGTGTTGATGGCATGGAGTAAGTGAAAATATATCTGATTTGTACAGTGAGTAATGAAAGGTGATTAATTCAATGAATGACCATAAAGATGATTTCTGAGAATGAAGACTGAATCTCTAATGATAGTGATGACAATATTAGAAATTATCCCTGAAATTTCCCAATATTTCATATATTCTTCAACCAGCTTTGGGATAGTTCCTCTAGCTCCAAATAGCAAACCCTGAACTTTAACTCTCGCTTTATCGTTGCTTCTCGTTTCTTGGGGTATTGTTCAATTTCCCCCACCCCCTCCCGCCCAACTCAATCACGGCCACTAATAAGACGCCCTTCGTTTCAGGGGCGCCGTGACAGAGAACAAAGAACTTCAAGATGCAGGCCTACAAGACGAACTCGCCAAGTTCAAAGATCTTATCAACAAGAGAGTGACCGACACAGAATCGAAACTCGAAGGCAAGATAAAACGTCTCCGGGAAAAACTCAGGATAAAAGACGGAGAAATCGACGAACTGAAACAGAGAAACATCCTCCTGGAGAAACGTATCGACGACGTCACTAAAGTTCTGGAAGGAACAGAAGAACCTGACAAAATCGGGAATAAATGGTTTGGAAGTAGGTCCGAGATCAAGTGCGAGAAGGGCGAACCTGGAGAGAGTGTGCAAGGACCAGAGGGTCCCAGAGGAAAACCTGGACCTCGAGGAGAGGACGGGATAGGATTTCCTGGCAGACCTGGAATGAGAGGAGAGCCAGGGCCGCCAGGTCAATCAGCTCCTGGATATGGACCTCATCCGCAGTGGCCTACAAGTAAGACGCTATGCTCTCTCTCTTTCTTTCTCTGTATCTCCCCCCCCCCCTCTCTCTCTCTCGCTGAATAAATGTCAATGAATAAAAAGAATGTGATGAAATTCATTGACTTATTATCTCAAAACTGACTGAATTCACAAAAATAGAATGTCATAATAATTAAAGAGCATAGAATTATCTTGAAGGTGTGAACTTTTCATTTAATTACACTGGTTTTTGAGAATGGGAAAAAAATAGTTGAGATAAATTTCTCGATCTGTGTAAGCACCTTGCACGCACCCCCTTAAGGGTCTAAAAGTTCTAAAGGTCAACTATCCCTGTCTTTCTTGCAGATCAATGGAATGGAGGAATGTATCCGGGACAAGGACCCCCTCATATGGGACAACGACCTCCTTATATGGGACAAGGACCCCCTCATATGGGACAACGACCACCCAATATGGGACAAGGACCCAATATGGGACAAGGACCTCCTAATATGGGACAAGGACCTCCTAATATGGGACAAAGACCTCCTAATATGGGACAACGACCTCCTAATATGGGACAACGACCTCCTAATATGGGACAAGGACACAATATGGGACAAGGTTCTGACAGTGCTCCAGGCATAAGTTCTGGAGAGGGATTCGCTCCTGGAGAGTCTCATCCTTCGGGAGACGTCGATCCTGTAGTCGAAACGGAACGTGAAAATCCTGAAGATCCTGAAGATGGTGTGACTTCCCGGTCCAATCCCATGTAGACAATCGAATCGAAATATGAAATTTAATTCCTGAAAAATAATCCAGCTGAATCTGGAAAACTAAGATAGTATTGAAGTGTTGAATGTATAGAAGATATATATATACATCATTTTCGATCTCCCCATCCAACGATGTCGGGTTTGGGGGTTGGAGGTGACTCCACCGTCGTTTCTAGTTCTGCTTTGGATATCGAAGCCGGTGAGCCATTCCGTCTTTCTCCCCGTCGTCTGCTTCTCCATCTCCATCGCTCTCTTCTTCCTCCAATTGCCACTCCACCAATTCCTTCCACCTTTCTCTGTTTCCCCACCATTTCTCTCTTCCTACTCTTCATCTTTCTTCAACATCTCCTTCAACGCTATCAATCCACCTAGTCCTCGAACGACCCACTTTTCTTCTCCACCCTGTTCAAATTCTTAGAATAGAAATCACAAGAATAGACGATAATGGAATATATTTTATTGATGCAGATTGTTTGTTTAACTATATTTACAGGTGTTGACATGAGTAATGATGGATAATTCTGAAAATAAACTGAATACACATTATACAGAACATCGAAACAAAATGGATATATAACATATACTCAGGGCTTATGGGGGTGCATGCACGTAACTTATAAAAATAGAGAAATCGACCTCCAGTATTTTGTTTTTCATTTTCAAAAACCAGTGTAATTGAATGAAAAGTTCACATCTCCAAGATAATTTTATGCTCTTTGATTAATATGACATTCCATTACAGTGAATTCAATCAGTTTCAAGATAATACGTCAATGAATGAAAAAAATGTGATGAAATACATTTTTGTATTTGTATTTGTATTTGTTTATTCATGGTTAATTCACAAAGTGGTATTGTGTGAACCAAATCAGATGATTAAATAAAACCAAAATTCATAGATAGATATACATGGAACTAAAATATCAGTAAATTAAATGTATAAAAAATATTAATCTAGGCTATAAAATGAGTTACTCGGTAAAAAAATTCTTCAGTTCGGATTTGAATTGACATATTATCTTGAAACTGGTTGAATTCACAAGAATTAAATATCATATTAATTAAAGAGCATGAAATTATCTTGGAGATGTGAACTTTTCATTCAATAACACTGGTTTTTGAACATGGAATAAAAAGGCAGAGATGATTTTCTCGGATTGTGTAAGCACCTTGCATTCACCCCCTTTTATAAAGAAGAATCCAATTTAATAAGAATAATAAACAATGTTGAATTGAATTGAATTGAATTGAAATAAGGTATACCTATGTCTTAATTCGTAAATAAAAATAAACCGGAACGCACCCCAAACTAAAAACCATCCTTTCTATCCCATTCTTCCTCCACCATAACCACTAAGACCCCTTTCACATTACTACTTAACTACTCTAGTAACCCCATCCACGGTCGTAAGTGACCGTGTGTGAACACCAAATAGTGGCTACGCTCGTAACAAAAGCTACTACAGTCAACTTTTTTGAAGATACTTTCTCTATTATTGTAAGTATGAATCTTTATCAAATACTATTTCTATTATTGAGTACATGATATGTATCTTTACTGAAGACAATTTTTGAAGATGAGAGAAAGTTTATTTATAAAACACTGCCGCCAAAACGGTTGCCAGACGGACATGGTTCAACAAAATCTATAAAAACAATGCATTATTTCAAAGAAAATTAGAGAAAGAATTAATAATGTAAAAGTGATGAGGGTATTTCTATCATTGTATACATGCTATGTATCTTTACTGAAGACAATGTTTGAAGATACCATTTCTATTATTGTATTTATGTATCTTTATCAAATACAACTCTTAAATTATTTCCAATATTCTATGTATTCATCTTCATTGGATACAATTTTGAAGATAACTTTTATTACATTGTATTTATGTATCTTTAACAAATAAAATTTCCGAAAATACAATTTCTATTATTGTGTTTGTATGTATCTTTGTTGAATACAATTCCAAGAGATAATATATATTCAATAACATTCATGTATGTTTATCAAAAAAAATCTTGAAGATACTATTTCTAAAATTGTATGTATATACATTTATTAGTTAGAATTTTTTTAGAATAATTCATCAAAAGAGTGATAATAATAATGAAACTCTCTCCTACCGAACGAATACCAATTATTGGTTGATACCATTTGAATGGTGATGACGTCATGAACGAACGACTCGTATTTGTGTTTGTCAAGGTGGCATGCTTGACGAACCACGTGCTCCTAGCCACCTGTTGACAGACAAGAAACAGGTAGATTATTGTGCATGCCAAGAATCCACGGGATATCAGTTCTTTTGGTGAATACTTTTGAACGGTACGAGATATCGGAATCCTGACAACGAGGAAAACGATTTGAAGTCAGTAGTTTCTCAGCTCAGTTGGTATTATGGTCAGTTGGTATTTGGTCCAGGTGACTTTTAGTTTACTTGACTGATCTCCGCAGAACAGAGAACAGCGATAGCATGTTTGATAGGGAATACAGAGGGGATAAGCGATCCAACTACTCGACCGACTGAGCTAACCAACACGTGACATTGATCAAGAGGAGAGTGAGACACGTAGATACATACCAGGTGGTCCTCTCATTCCTGGAGGTCCTGAAGGTCCTGAAGGTCCCGAAGGTCCCGAAGGTCCTGAAGGTCCTGAAGGTCCCGAAGGTCCTGAAGGTCCTGAAGGTCCTGAAGGTCCTGAAGGTCCAGTAGGTCCTGTAGGTCCAGTAGGTCCTGTAGGTCCTGAAGGTCCAGAAGGTCCAGAAGGTCCTGTAGGTCCTGTAGGTCCAGTAGGTCCTGAAGGTCCTGAAGGTCCAGAAGGTCCAGAAGGTCCTGAAGGTCCAGTAGGTCCTGTAGGTCCTGTAGATCCTGTAGGTCCGTGACCTGTAGGTCCTCGGCCCAAGGCCTGTAGGTCCAGGTCTGTAGGCCGTCGGTCCTGTAGGTCCATCGGTAGGCCCTAGGTCCTGAGGTCCGAGGTCCAGAAGGCCAGAAGGTCCAGAGGTCCAGAGGTCGGGCCCGTAGGTCCATCGGATCCTGTAGTCCTTGCCTTGGTCCGAGGTCCGAAGGTCCGAGGCCGAGGTCCAGAAGGTCCGAAGGTCCTGAGGTCCGGTAAAGGGCCTGTAGGTCCGTAGTCCTTGTCAAGGTCCTGTAGGTCCGTAGGTCCTGTAGGTCCAGTGTCGATCCTGTAGGTCCGGGGGTCCAGGTAGGTCTTAGGTCCGATGGTCCGATGTGGTCCTGTAGGTCCTGTGGTCCATCGGTCCGAGGTCCGAAGGTCCGTAGGCGAGGTCCGAGGCCGAAGGTCCAGAGGTCCGAAAGGCCAAGTCCCCGGTCCTGTAGGTCCTGTGGTCCTGTAGGTCCTGTCCAGAGGTCCTCGGTCCGAGGTCAAGGGTCCTGAAGGTCGTAAGGCATGCCTGTAGGTCGTGGTCCAGAAGGTCCAGAAGGTCCAGAAGGTCCAGAAGGTCCGAAGGTCCAGAAGGCCTGTAGGTCCATCGGTCCTGTAGGCCGTCGGTCCAGTGGCGAGGTCCAGAGGTCAAAGGTCCTGAAGGTCAGAGGTCCTAAAGGGCCTGTAGGCCTGGGCCCGTAGGTCCGAGTCCAGAGGTCCTGTAGGTCCAGGAATCCAGAAGGCCTGTGGTCCAGGCAATGGCCGTGGTCCGTAGGTCCGTGGTCCGTGGTTCCAGTAGGTCCGAGGTCCGAGGTCCTGGGGTAGGTCCTGGGTAAGGTCCTGAAGGTCCGGGCGTTAGGTCCAATGGTCCGAGGTCCGAGGTCCTGTAGGTCCGTAGGTCCGAGGTCCATCGGCCTGTAGGTCCTGTAGGTCCAGTAGGTATTGAGAGCCGAGGTCCAGGCCCGTAGGCCTGTAGGTCGGATCCTGAGGTCCTGTCGGGTCCTGTAGGTCCGAGGCTGGCCGGGTCCGAAGGGCCGTAGCCAGGCCCTGAGGTCCTGTGGTCTGATGCCTGAGGTCCGAAGGTCCAGAAGTCCAGAAGGTCCTGAAGGTCGTGGTCCATCGGACCTGTAGGTCCTGTAGGTCCGAGGTCCAAGGTCCGAAGGTCCGTAGGTCCAGGCCCTGTAGGTCCTGGCCTGTAGGTCCGAGGTCCAGAAGGTCAGAAGGTCCAGAAGGTCAGAAGGTCCTGTAGGTCCAGGTCCTGTAGGTCCAGGTCCGTAGGTCCGTAGGTCCTGGGTCCTGTAGGTCCTCGGACCTGTAGGTCCTGAGGTCCGGGTCCATCGGTCCGGGTCCAGGTCAGAAGGTCCAGAGGGTGGGTCCGTAGAAGGTCCGTAGCCGTAGGTCCCGTAGGTCCTGTAGGTCCATCGGCCCCTGCAGGTCCTGTCGGTCCTGTAGGTCCTGTCGGTCCTGTAGGTCCATCGGATCCTGTCGGTCCTGTAGGTCCAGATGGTCCAGAAGGTCCAGAAGGTCCAGAAGGTCCAGAAGGTCCCGTAGGTCCTGTAGGTCCATCGGACCCTGTTGGTCCAGAAGGCCCTGTAGGTCCTGTAGGTCCTGTAGGTCCTGTAGGTCCAGAAGGTCCTGAGGTCCAGTAGGTCCAGAAGGTCGTGGTCCGTAGGTCCTGTAGGTCCGGCCCTGGGCCGAGGTCCCTGCCGAAGGTCCGAGGCCTGGTCAGAAGGTCCGAGGTCCTGAGAGGTCCGAGGTCCGAGGTCTAGGTCCGAGGTCCTGTAGGTCCTAGGTCTGAGGGTCCTGTAGGCCGTAGGTCTAGGTCCGAGTCCATGGCTGAGGTCCTGTGGTCTGAGGTCCTGTACCTAGGTCTGTGGCTTAGGTCCAAGTCCGTAGGTCCTGTAGGTCCCGTAGGTCCTGTAGGTCCTGTAGGTCCATCGGCCCCTGTAGGTCCTGTAGGTCCTGTAGGTCCATCGGATCCTGTAGGTCCTGTCGGTCCTGTAGGTCCAGATGGTCCAGAAGGTCCAGAAGGTCCAGAAGGTCCAGAAGGTCCTGTAGGTCCATCGGATCCTGTAGGTCCTGTCGGTCCTGTAGGTCCAGATGGTCCAGATGGTCCAGAAGGTCCAGAAGGTCCAGAAGGTCCTGAAGGTCCTGTAGGTCCATCGGACCCTGTAGGTCCTGTAGGTCCAGAAGGTCCAGAAGGTCCAGAAGGTCCTGAAGGTCCAGAAGGTCCAGAAGGTCCTGTAGGTCCATCGGATCCTGTAGGTCCTGTCGGTCCTGTAGGTCCAGATGGTCCAGAAGGTCCAGAAGGTCCAGAAGGTCCAGAAGGTCCTGAAGGTCCTGTAGGTCCATCGGACCCTGTAGGTCCAGAAGGTCCAGAAGGTCCTGTAGGTCCATCGGATCCTGTAGGTCCTGTCGGTCCTGTAGGTCCAGATGGTCCAGATGGTCCAGAAGGTCCAGTAGGTCCTGTAGGTCCCGTAGGTCCTGTAGGTCCTGTAGGTCCATCGGCCCCTGTAGGTCCTGTAGGTCCATCGGACCCTGTAGGTCCTGTCGGTCCTGTAGGTCCAGATGGTCCAGAAGGTCCAGGTCAAGGCCAGAAGGTCCTGTAGTCCATCGGTCTGTAGGCCTGTCGTCCTGTGGTCTAGGTCCAGATGGTCAGAAGGTCAGAAGGTCAGAGGTCAGAAGTTCTGAGTCCTCGGCCTGTGTCCGTAGTCCGAAGGTCCAAGGTCCGAAGGTCCGAAGGTCACGGACCTGAGGTCCTGTAGGTCCGAAGCCAGGGCCTGAGGTCTAAGGCATCGACTAGGTCCTGAAGTCCGAGGCCAGGCGAAGGTCCGAGGTCCAGAAGGTCCGAAGTCCTAGGTAGGTCGTAGGTCCATCGGCCCTGTAGGTCCTGAGGTCCTCGGCCCTGCAGGTCGGGTCGAAGGTCCGAGGTCCGAAAGGGCCTTGGTCCGTGGTCCTGTAGGTCCAGTGGCCCGAAGGGGCCGAAAGGGCCAGGCCCGGAGGTCCTGTAGGTCCGTGGTTCTGTAGGTCCATCGGATCCTGTGGTCCTGTGGTCCGAGGTCCAAGGTGAAAGGGCCCGGGTCCGAAAGGGCCATGGTCCCGAGGTCCGAAAGGGCCAAGGCCTGTAGGTCCGTGGTCCTGTAGGTCCATCGGACCCCGTTGGTCCGGGCCTGTAGGTCCGAAGTCCGAGGTCCGAGGTCCCGAAGGTCCAGGTCCGTAGGTCCGTAGTCCTTAGGTCCTGGACCGTGGTCCAGAAACCCTGTGGGCCTGAAAGGGCCTGAGGGTCCCGTAGGTCCGAAAGTCCGAGGTCCTAGGTCCTGAGGGTCCTGAAGGTCCGGGGTCCAGAGGTCCTGTAGGGCCTGAAAGGGCCTGAGGGGCCCAGGTCCTGAAAGTCCTGAGGGTCCGAAGGTCCGGGGTCCTGAAGGTCCCTAGGTCGGGTCTGAAGGTCTGTAGGTCTGAAGGTCCTGAGGGGCCGAAGGGCCCGGGGTCCGGAGGTCAGAAAGGGCCTGAGGGGCCTGAGGTCCTGTAGGTCCGAAGGTCCAGGTCCCGTTTTCCTTTGTCCGATGGTCCCGATGGTCCTGATGGTCCCGATGGTCCCGATGGTCCCGATGGTCCCGATGGTCCTGTAGGTCCTACTGCTCCCGATTGTCCTTTCTGTCCTGATGGGCCCGATGGTCCTGAAAGTCCTGACGGTCCCGATGGTCCTGACGGTCCCGATGGTCCCGTCGGTCCTGAAGGTCCTGTAGGTCCTGTCTGACCTTTTATTCCTGATGGTCCCGTTCCACCCGTAACTCCCTTCTCGCCTTTATCTCCCATTATGCCCATGAGACCCATCGTTCCCGTGTCTCCCTTGAGTTGAGTAACTCCTGGTTCTCCCGGTTCTCCCTTGACTCCCGGAGGTCCTGCAGGACACCGGCTACACACTCGGTTGAACAGAGGCCTCAGGTGGTCAACAGGTATGCCCCACTCTTGTTCCCCCTCATCGGAGAAGTCGTCGGTTTGAGTCCCGGTCGGGTCACCTCTCAACACGCAAGTACAGGTTTTGTTGAGGGATTTATCCTGGAGACGGGAGACTTCCAGAACTTTCTGATTGATGTCGTTGAAACGTAAAGTGTTTAGTTGATCACGCTTCTGCTGCTCGTTTGATATTGTTCTTATTGTCCCTGATATTGTTCCGACTTCTTTTGATATTATTCTTATACCGCCTGAAACTGCTGTATTTTTCAGCTCCAAGTCAGTTATTTTGTCATCCCTTTTTTTGAGTTCTGTATTAATTTCTTCATACCTCTGTTTCAATTCTGTATTAATTTCTTCATACCTCTGTTTCAACTCTGTATTTATTTTGTCATCTCTCTGTTTAAACTCTGTATTTATCTTGTCGTCTCGTCGTTTGAGCTCCACATTGACGCGTCGTTTTGCCTCATCGTCGCGTCGTTTGATCTCGTTATTGACTCTCTGCAGTTTTTCAGTCATTCCCCTTGTGATCGCTTCACCTCTAATTCTCATTTCATGTTGTAACTGGTCCAGCAAGGTCGTTTCATAAAACTTCAGTTTGTCTTCTAATTGTTGGATTTTCGCCTCCAAATCTCTGTTTTCATCGGTTGAGGTGTTGTTATTCGTTGACCTAAACATGTTGGACAAATAAATTGTTAGCGATCTTATGTAATATCCATTGTATTCAAAAGCTGCATTTCGAAATATGGTATTTTTCAAGTGATTGTTGCGATCTACAAGCAGTTTTGGAGGGTAATAGTTGAACCATTATGGACATTTCCGAAGTTATTTTCGTGATATCTCCCAGCAAAATATTTTATTGTGTTTTATTCGGAGGTCAACATATATATATATATATATTTTGAAGAAGGTTAAATTATTGGTGGGGGGCAAATGACGATTGGTGGGGCGCGCGCCCCATCTTGTACCCCCTAACGACGCCCCTGGATGTTCTGAAACCCTCGCCAGTAAATTCTGCGTACTGGAAACACTGGAGCTCTTTGTCCCAGTAAACCCAGTCAAGTAATGGCGCCCTCCAATGAATGGTGCTAGATTACATTAGTTCGTTCACTGACAAATCCAAGTGTAAATACTGTTGTAAAATCTAGATGGATGTCGCTTAATTTGGATTAAATGTAGATATTTATTATTTATTCGCATATATTTTGTTTCAAGATTTCTCATAACCCAACGTTTTATGAGAAAACAATAATGTAACCCATAATTCGCATATTTATTTTTGTACACGTTGTTCCATAACCCAACGTTTTATTGAAAATATAATGCCGACCATCTATGTACTCTCGAATTGTACTGGGTGCGTTCCGTTATCGAGGCCTACTGGACATAAATAATTCTACTGGCAAGTAGGCCATAACAGTTATGATGACCCCGATCCTCGACCACCCTACTACTATCTGCTCTTAGTATGAAATATTATTTGCCTTATTGTATTCTGTGAAAACCTTCAGACAAATTATGAATAGAGTCCTTTACTTATATTGAGGAAGTGTTTCATTATAGTTATTTCATGTCTTTGGTTTATTGATTGTCATTTCTTCATTTCGGACATTGTGTATCTAAATTTAATTTACAACCAGGTTCTTCAAACTCAACTTCGCTTCGTTTGAATTTAGTCTTTGTCGGCAGAATGATAAGAGTTTTCAGTGTTCGTGCTGGGGGAGGATCTTGTCCATTTAGGTCAAGTCCAGCTACCAATCATTCTGTACCATTTTATAAGTAGCCAATAAGGTGAAGTGTTTATATTATATTTTGGCAAACTGTGTATCGAAATTATAAGTAAACTTTAAGTAGTCTACGGACCTTCGTCCGGTAATCATCTACGGATGCTCTGCCTATTTTGCACATTGTAATTTTGTGAGTAAATAAATGGTTCTAATTCATCCTCGAGTTCCTTTTTTTTTGTGGGATCCCTAAATATATATAGCCGGGATATTCAGAGGTCATACACAGTTAATGTTACATTATATAACATAACATAAGTACGTAACGCATTCATAAGCATATGAAGTCGGAGAAATAATAAATCATAATTTCTTGTGGTGTCAGAGTCTATTTATGTTTTTGTGGGCCTGTCAAGATGGTACTTATACTCGTTGGTCAAAGATAAACGTGACGTAAACAATAGTCCATTTTATAACGAGGGGACGACACAACTGAATACACGGACACATTCAATGAATTGGAAGAAGCTATCACACATTCAAAATCGAACAATATTTGCGTAGACAATAATACTGATGAATAATGATAATGATGTTGAGCTCACTCTTGTCCGGTTGTGTTATTGTTGCGGTACGCCCGGTCATGCGACGAGGTTGTGTTCAACGCCGAGATCTTCACGCCGTCTTTGTCCGGCCGCCCGTCGATCGTGCCCAGGATAGGCAACAAGCTCAACAGCAGCGCGATAGCGCTACGACTCACTACTGAAATACACACATATTAATCTTTATTCAAATATTTCCCAATTGATTGACAAATGAATTAGAATTAATGACAAATTAATGAACCGCTTCAAAATCGGTTCTACTAATTAAGGGCTGTCCATAAATGATGTCACACAATTATAGGGTATATCGAACCCCCCCTCCCCCCTTGACCGAGTTGGTCAAAGAGATGATGACCCCCCCTCCCTTTAATGATGTCACAATCCAGCCAATATTTACCCCCCTTCCCACCATGAAATTTTTCATGCAAATTTGAGAAAACTGGGGTTGGGATATTGAAAAAAAGTTTTCCACGATTTTTCAGTCCCCTAAATCCCCTAAAAACCACCTAACCACCGAAATTCTGCATAAAAATATAATTTCACACAAATTATATGGTGCCAACTTATTTTCCTGAAAATTGAAAGAAACTAATAATATGTAGTGTGAATGTGGATGTCACATTATAGTGTATATCCCCCCTCCCCCCTTGTCACACATTGTCACATGGTTGATGACCCCCCCCCCCGAAATGTGGACGTCATTTATGGACAGCCCCTTACTAGTTAGCACTAATTAGGAATCAATCAATATTATTATATCACGGTTTTGATTCTGAGACGTGTGGCCGAGTGGTTAATACACTGAACCGTTATTCTGGAGACCGGGGTTCGATTCCCGCCATGGTCAACCATCCTCACAGGTGTTATTCGTGGTTTCCATCTGTCGTTCAGGTCGATACTGGGATCTTAACAACAGGCCACGACCGACTCCTTCCCACTATCCAAAAACAACCAATAAAATAACTTCTCGTCTCATCTCAATTATCATTCTAATTATCTAGAAATTTGTGAAATGGACTGATCCCCTTTCTCAAATAAGTGATCCAAGTAGTGTATCCAGTAGAGATCGAGGGTGAGGAGGAGAAGTGAAGAGAATGAGAGAGTGAGGAGGAGAGAGTGAAGATCGAGAGTGAGGAGGAGAGAGTGAGGAGGAGAGAGTGAAGATCGAGAGTGAGGAGGAGAGAGTGAAGATCGAGAGTGAGGAGGAGAGAGTCAAGAGAAGGAGAAGTGAGGAGGAGAGAGTGAAGATATAGGGTGAGGAGGAGAGAGTGAGGAGAAGGAGTGAGGAGGAAAGAGTGAAGATCGAGAGTGAGGAGGGGAAGTGAAGATCGAGAGTGAGGAGGAGAGAGTAAGGAGAAGGAGAAGTGAGGAGGAGAAGTGAAGAGAAGGAGAGAGTGATTGGCCAGGGTAGAGGAGATGGGAGGGGAAGGGGGGGAGGGAAGAAGGGGTCACGCATTGAGTGTGCGTGGCTAGAGGCTTGTGAACCGGTTACGCGTGTTATTGGTCCCAGCTATGCACCAAGCTATTAATAAACAAATGCCTATACAGGTGAACGCATGTCAACGATTAGAGGATGAAGTTACTGATGGGCGTGGGTTCGAGTCCCGATGATACGTAGCGTCACGTATCATCAATTCGTAGTTACAATATCGCATTCTCATTTTCGAGTACACGTTGCGATGAGTCTTTGAATTTTCACATGATAATATATAATTTTGTTTCGGATAACATTTTAATCTTGATACTCAATCAAGGCTGAGGATGAATTATTAAGACTGTTCAGACTGTTTGGACTGTTTAGAAGCGGCACCTCTTGGTTGTTTCAAGAATTCCAGGCGGTATCGTCAGCAAATATGAATAATTAATTATATACTATTTCAGATTGAAAACAATGAACTTTGACACCAGGTCTGAGCTGTCTGTGACCATACTTCTTCACCGCAGATAAAAGTCTCTCAGTTATCGAAAGTCCGGAACACATTATAAGTATAAACCGTTTCTGTGATATATCCGGACATTACCAGCATTGGTATTGAGAGTAAACCAAACACACGAATGTTGATATCTTCTACTTTGAACCAAGTCACTTAGACAATGTTCACTTCTTGAAATAATGTATCTATGGTAAAAATACTGATCTTAAAAAATGTATGTTATCTTTCGCTCAGATAAAGATAACAATATCAGAGGTTGAAAAAATCGTTGGCAAAATAATAGAATTCTTGCCATTCTGGAAACTCCAAGTCTTAAGGGTGTGCATGTACGGTAGTTATAAAAATAGAGAAATTCACCTTCACTTATTTTTTTCTATATTTAAAAACCAGTGTAATTGAATGAAAAGTTCACATCTCCAAGATAATTCTATTTCAGTGAATTCAATCAGTTTCAAGATTATAAATAAAAAGAATGTGATGAAATTCATTGACGTATCATCTCAAAACTCATTGAATTCACAAAAATAAAACTTCTTATCAATTAAAGAGCATAAAATTATCTTGGAGATGTGAACTTCTGATTCAATTACACTGGTTTTCGAAAATGGAAAAAAATAGGTAAGATACATTTCTCGATTTGTATAAGCACCTTGCACGAACCCCCTTGACATTCTTAGCAAATCTTGTGATCTATTCAATAATTCTGGATCTTGTATTCTGTATATTGTAATTCGTATTTCATTTGTATATTGTACTGCTAAAGTTTTATTATAATCAATATCTATGAAATCTCACTGGCGGGAACTTTTCCCCCTATGGTGAGTGAGGACCCCTTTACCATTATCCATTATTACTACAGATTATGATGAAATCTCTGATACCTTAATTATATAATGAATAATTATAATCTGGCCAACGCACTTCTGTGCAATAGAAAAATGAAAAACACCAAGGTCCAGTTTCACGAATAATAAAAAAGTTGATCAAGTGACAATTTGTCGATTACTTTGCAATACCCATGATATTTGTTTAACCCAATTAATAATTAGTTTAATCAACATATTTTTATAATCAATACAATGGATTCTAACTGTGGTCCCTTGATGATTACAATGAATTGGAAATGTCACTTACCTATCATGTCCTGTGTCCCTGATACGTCAGTTCTTATCGCACATCCACTGCACACTGGACCAGAAATAGATCCACTGTTTTGTCTGGACAATTCACGTGTCTCAAGTTTTACACGTGGATTTAACCTGTATCTGTTGCACAATTCGGTGTTGGTCACCTTGACCCGTGAGGGGTCGACGCTTCGGTCGGTCAAGCAGTTCGCTGAACTTGAACCAATGATGAGGAGCTGGTGCCCAATGCTGGGGCAAACCATAGCATTCAGAAATATATATATATATATATATATATATATATATATATATATATATATATATATATATATATATATATATATATATATATATTGTAAATCGCTTGAATTGGGTACCGCTCAATCTTGATTATTCCGAAAGTGAAACAATGAACATAGACACCAGGACTGAGCTGTCAGTGACCATACTTCTTCACCGCAGATAAAAGTCTTTCAGTTTTCAAAAGTCCGGAACACATTATAAGTATGAACCGTTTCTGTGATATATCCGGACATTACCAGCATTGGTATTGAGAGTAAACCAAACACACGAATGTTGATATCTTTCACTTTGAACCAAGTCTCTTAGGCAATGTTCACTTCTTTCAATAACAGAGGACGCAAATTATATATTCGGGCAATGTAGAAATAATGAGTGATGAGCTAAAATGTGTGACCTGGTATAATTATACCACATCACTCTATCAATTGAAAGACTTGGTCAAGTATTTCCTTTTAATTGACCTGCAGGACAAACGCCAATGCTTAAATGGATGAAGGAAGAAGGATCTTTCATCCAAGCGTTGAGTTTGAAGTGTAACCAAACATCCAAGCATCGTGGAAAACCCTAGGGAAAACCACGCTCTGATGGATTAACAAGAAAACAAATGGGAAGAACAAATAAACAAGGGAATAAGCAAGGATTTAAAAAAAACTGTCATAATATCCGAACTGAAATCTTCGTTCCGCTCATCCGATATGATCGGATGATCAGATGATCGGATGAGCGGATGATCGAGCAAGTATTCGAAAGATTCCATCACACGTTTTGAATGTAAGATGTTACACGGACGTCCGAGATACCGGTTAGACGAGTTGACCGGCGTGCACGCACAATCCACTTGTTGCACCTCCCTCCCCTCCCCTCCCCACCCTCCACCCTCCACAATACGTCACGAGCTGTTCCAGCTAGGAGCTACATTCTTATTCCGTTTCCATCAACATCTAAATATCGATATATTTAAATAATGTCAGGCAATGTTAACTTCTACCAATAATTAATCTGCTGTAAAAATACTTATCCTAAGAATAGTCTCTCATCTTTCGTTCAGATGATGATAACAAAATCAGAGGTTGAAAAAATCGTTGGCATTCAACTATTTTGTTTTTATTAATATCTAGATATCGATATACAATCATTGTTTCTCAATCAAGGCTGAGCATGACTGAACCATCTAAAACACAAAAACCATTGAGATTTTAATGGAATTTGACATAAGTAGGCCTCAAAATAAGTTGAATTATTCATTACTTATATGAGAAGACAGTTGATTTCAATCAGAAAATATATTACAAAGTTTTCTAAATTAATTGTAATTCTTATGAAATCAAACCTTTGCTCAAAAAGTGTATATGCAGACTGATTAGAAACGAGATTAGTAAGAATGTTTAGAAGCGGCACCTGTTGGTTGTTCCAACACTTCGAGGCGGTCTCGTCAACAAATATATTATACAAATATACCTGGAATATATATGATTGTGAAATATAGATTAGCAATGTTACTGATATTGAGCATTGATATTATCATATCAATGATTTAATATTGATGAACAATCATATTGATATTGAATAATATATTCATATGAAATAAGCCATCAAATATGGATGATTATCTATGTATTATTTCGAATGGAAAACAATGAACTTTGACACCAGGACTGAGCTGTCAGTGACCATACTTCTTCACCGCAGATAAAAGTCTTTCAGTTTCCAAAAGTCCGGAACACATTATAAGTATGAACCGTTTCTGTGATATATCCGGACATTACCAGCATTGGTATTGAGAGTAAACCAAACACACGAATGTTGATGTCTTCCATTTTGAACCAAGTTACTTAGACAATGTTCACTTCTTTCCACTAACAGCAGATGTGAAGTAGTTTATCATTCCACTAGGAATATATGTTGGGATATGTCTTTTGAGTGATCTTGGATGACCATATTACTATGTTCTCTACAGAGCATTCACATCGCTGGCTTCTTCTGTGTTATTTGTATTATTATTCCATTTGACATGTATTTTCCATACAGGAAAACATTAAACGATATGTATCAACGAATCCGAAGTATATAAAAGTGAAAGTATAAAATTGAATAGAATAGAATATATTCCATTATTCCAAGTGATCGTATAATAATACTACAGGTAAATATGTTCAGAAATAAACTAGTTACACATGAGACGGTGAAGTGGATGTCTGTTTTACCGGTCGATGAAGCAGGATCAGTGAAGGATACTTGAGACGCCATCTACAGGTAACTCCACCAGGCTGTGTAAGACTCCTGATCATGCTCTCATCACATTGGCTGGAGGCTGTATGCATGACATAATGATGTTCCAATCATCGGCAAGATCCGTTCATTCATTGACTACATGCACGGTTCTTACAAGAATAAAGAAATTCATCTCAACTATTCTATACTATGTTCACGAACCAGTTTAATTGATATATTTTTTTAATAACATCGGAACTTGATACAAAATCATTGAACATTCCCCAATTAAGGCTAAGGATGAGAGTAGGATCGTTTGGACGGGGCACCACAAGGGCGATCTTACCACCCCATGTTATTATTATTTTAAATTAAAGCAATTAACTTTGACACCAGGTCTACGCTGTCTGTGACCACACTTCTTCGCCGCAGATGAAAGTCTTCAGTTGTCGAAAGTCCGGAACACAATATAAACTGTTTTTGCGATATATCCGGACACTACCAACATTGGTATTAGGAATAATCCAACCACACGAATGTTGATATCTTTCACTTTGAACCAAGTCACTTGGGCGATGTTCACTTCTTTCCACTAACAGCAGATGCAAAGTTCATGATTGAATATGAAGTATATAAACTTCAAGATGATTACATGATCTTCAATAATTATGACACTTTATTTTTGTGAATTCAATCACTTTTAAGATAATACGTCAATGAATACCAAGAATGTGAAGAAATTAATTGACGTGTCTAAATCTTGAAACTGATTGAATTGACAAGAACAGAATATCATATTGGGCCTTATTGGAGAGAATAGAACTATCTTGGAGTCGATATACTTTTCATTCAAATCGAGTGGTTCGTGTACATAGAACAAAATAGTAAAGATGAATTTCCACATTTTTCTAAGCACTGTGGTCTGTGCAAAGTAACCCTCTAAATTTTGATGGAAATTATATTTTATTGTATTACTCGATATTTGATACATTTCATCTAGGCAATGATAAAAACAGGAGATATCAAAATTTGGATTAGTGAGATGTCAATATTATCAAAAAATAGAATGGAGAAATTCGAGTTATTTGCAGTCGATAAAAACACAAACACAATTTTTAATCACAACAAAATCAGAGCCTTCTGTTTCTGCTTCAGTTTCAGTTTCCGCCACTAGATGGGGTTTGACGCCGATTCAACAGTTGCCATTAACAAGTATAGGCCTTCGCAAATTTCATTTCACGGCTCACTCGATGTAATTTATCAGGTAGAATAAATCAATATATTACTATGTAAGAGAAATTGAAGATGAATGTTATCTAATGATCAGAACATCCTGCAATTTTGAAACTATCAATGTTGGAGTAATTCCATTATGATGTTAAAGGTGGCGACATGCATTGAACTATGAGCGAGATATTCATATAGCATTTAGTACTTTTTTTCTGAGTCTGTCAGATAATTCAATTCATATACAGTCTAAATATCTTTTATATATATTTTAAAAAATGTTACTTCTTTTCAGATTGTCGTTTTAGATTGTAGATTGTTGTTTATTTTGTCGGATAATTCATTTTCAAAAACAATTCAAATAACTTCTAATATTTTTTTCTCGCAGATTAAATATTTTCGGCCTCTCAGTTTTTTCGACAATTTGGCTTTTGAATATCATATTTTTTCTCTTCAAATATCTGAAATTAGATCTGAGCTCGTTCTCAGTTATTCGACAATTCATAACGTGCCTTTTCACATTTTTCTATCTCAAATTATAATTGTTTTTTTGCTTCCTTTCAGTTTGATTTGGATAATACACATCTGAATACAATTTTTCGGGCAAAATCCAATTTTTTTCCAGTCCACTAGAAAATTCATCTTCAATAAATAAGCCACAGTTCAAATTCTTCGACTTTTTTTTCATGCGAATTAAATATTCTCTCAGCCTCTTCCTCTTCATTAATTCGTTTGCCAATTTATCTTTTGAATAAAATCACCTTTTTCTTCTTTAAACATCTGAAATTAAATCCAAACATCCAACAACTTATCATATGACTTTTTTGCAATTTTTTTTTCTCTACCAGTTCTTCTCCTAATTTACATTTAAACACGGTGATTTGCCAGCTTGTTCCTAGTAGATATAGGATCCAGTCCGGTCACATTCCTTCTAGCCCTAGCCCCACGTTTCGTCTATTGAACCCGGTCCATAGATCAACAGGTCGGCTGAAACAAGTAGTTTTTGAAAGCCACCTGGACCATGAGTTGGTTACGTGAGATGTCGCAATACAACAGTTCGTGTTTCTAGCAACAGAGCTCGCATGGGACGTAGAAAACGACGGGGTATCACCAGGGACGTTGTAAGGAGCCTCATCAATAATTTTCATTTTTTTTTAATTTGTATTATTGGTGCTTAACGACCCCACCAACAGCTAGGTTATATGGGGGTACGAATGAGCGGATGATTATGAAACGATGAAGTGATGATAGGTGAAAGAACGTTCAGAAAAACCCATGCCTTATGCGGGACTGGAACCCACGCCCAACGGTGACTTTAGTGTCTGAAGCGTGCCTTAGCTGACTTAGCTAATGAGGGCAGCAATTTTAATTTAAAAAAATATATATTTTGAACCGACAAATAAACATACAATTCAATATTATAGCTTTCGAAAACTCAGTTCAAAAAATCAATTTATTGATGTATATTAATATTGATCAATTAATTGATACTGACTAATAATTAAAATTCAAAGTTTCCGAAAACCGTGTCTAGTTTATTAATTATATTGATTCAAAATCAACAGTACTGATATTTCAAAATGTAACCAATAACTCTTCATTGGAAGAGTATCAGGGCTAGTTATACTCTAGGCCTATCACTCCTTTTTTCATGCATTGTATAATGATAAACTGTACGTCTGCTGTTAATGGAAAGAAGTGAACATTGTCTAAGTGACTTGGTTCAAAGTGGAAGATATCAACATTCGTGTGTTTGGTTTACTCTCAATACCAATGCTGGTAATGTCCGGATATATCACAGAAACGGTTCATACTTATAATGTGTTCCGGACTTTTGGAAACTGAAGACTTTTATCTGCGGTGAAGAAGTATGGTCACTGACAGCTCAGCCCTGGTGTCAAAGTTCATTGTTATTAATTTGAAATGAAAATAAATGGGGTGGTAAGATGTCCCTTGTGGTGCCCCTTCCAAACAATCCTACTCCCTCAATTGTACTCTCTACTTATCTCACCAACAGCTCCTAGAATTAAGTGTAGTATCCGATTATCTCACCTCCAGCCCCCGCCTCTAGTTAAGTCTAGTATCCACTCAGTCCGCCCGTGTAGCCCAGGTAGTGGCACCACAGCCCGCTAGAACCCCTGCCAGGTTGGTACGACTGGGCGAGTGCTGTTGACCTCTAGGGCTCCACGGGGCTGTGGTCGGGTCCGAGGCGGGAGTTGCCGTCAAACCGCGGTCAGAGACACATCATGAACCAGAGGAGGGTGAGTACAACACACGTTAAACAGTCGTTAAACATATGTGTCCTTATTCTATCAACTTACTTGGGTTCAATGACGAACTATGATGTTAATTGAATTACATAGTTCATTTTTGATGAATTAAATAAATCAAAAATGGTTCATTTTTGATAAATTTGGGGTGGTGAGATCGCCCTCGTGGTGCCCCGTTCAAACGATCTAATCTTCCATCCATAGCCTTAATTGGGGAACAATGATTCTGTATCAAGTTTCGATGTTATTAAAAAAAAAAAAATGATTGATTAATTATGAATTCAGTATGATTATATGTTTGTATTATATATTTGTGAGTACACCATATGTTAAACAGTCGTTGAACACACATATTCCCATTATATTAACGAAGTACTAATTGATTCATCGATATATCAATTATATAATTTCCTAATCATCAAAGTCATATATAAAAACCTTGATTGGTCCCTGACTCCATAATAATCAATATAAAATACATAGAAAATATAGTGAAACATAATTGAATGACTGATACTGAAATGATATAAAATTGAAAGAAAATATAAATAATTAACGATAACATACAAAAATTACTAACACCGTCGTTAAACATTTGTATTCTCAATCTATTAACTCACTCGAGTTCACGACGAACTATGATAACTGAATCATATAATTTATTTTTGATGAATTAATTATGAATTTAATGTTGTTAGGCCCATTCAATTTGAAAAGAATGAAATATGATTGAATAATGACTGAGTGACTGATTGCCATTGGTGAAAAATTCAACAGTCGTTGAACAGTCGTTACAAACAGTCAGTTTGACAGTGGTCAAACATAATACATGTTATCATCTAACTCAGGTTCAACGAAGAACTATGATTAAAGTTACATCAGATAATTTATAGATCAATGGATGAATTATTCATTCATTTTTCAATTCAATAATTGAATAATGATGTATAATAGCTGTTGGCGTCCAATGAATGAATGAATGAATGAATGAATGAATGAATGAGATGATGAGATGCAGGATTTTGGGTGAATTGAGAAGGATTGTGTTTTCTATTTCATTTCTATTGAATTTAACGACGTGCATTACTGATGACTTCTACCTATTGACGTCGGTATTGGGTTCAACGACGAACTGTGATCATAATTTAATCATACAATATATGGATTATTGATGAATTAATGAATTCAATATGATCGAATGAATTAGTATGTCATGTTTTTTTTTTAATTTTCCTCTTCATTTAGATATGAATTTTCATAATAACAACGAAATCTTTATCGTTTCTCAATAATTGAGGCTGAGGATTAACCTCTTGGTTGTTTCAACACTTCCAGGAAGTATCGTCAACAAATATGAATAATTATTTATATACTATTTTGAATTGAAAACAATGAACTTTGACACCAGGACTGAGCTGTCAGTGACCATACTTCTTCACCGCAGATAAAAGTATCTCAGTTTCCAAAAGTCCGGAACACATTATAAGTATGAACCGTTTCTGTGATATATCCGGACATTACCAGCATTGGTATTGAGAGTAAACCAAACACACGAATGTTGATATCTTCCACTTTGAACCAAGTCCAAAATGAACCTCTTTTATTCAAATGATAATTCTTAATTTATGGTTATTATAGGTCGATATTTTGATTGTTTAATTATCACCGATTATCAACTATAGTTAATTGGGATAATTTGAGCACCATTTGAACAATTAAAAGATATCAAGTTTGACATTTTATTGACTGCGAGGATATTGTTATGCCCAACTGTATGTTAATGCATCGTGACTGTTTCATTCGATAAGATTTTAAATTTGGAATTATATTAAATGTGTGAACATATGTGACAATTATTAAATATATCACAATTATTAGCATTGGCGGATAAAAGTATATGCATATATTGGCACAAATATAAGAATATGTATGAATGTATGGATTTATATATATAAAAATATATATATATATATATATATATATATATATATATATATATATATATATATATATATATATATATAAATATTATTATTATTATTATCACTTAAGACCTATGTTTGACATACATGTGACATATATGCCACGTAATACTTTCCGCATAGCACGTGATACTGCCCGCATAGCACGTGATACTGCCCGCGTGGCACGTGATACTGCCCGCGTGGCACGGAGGTGACAGACCTCACTGACAACACGGTCCACGCTAGGGGAGAGCGGGGAGAGACGATCTAGGTCCACTAGTAGGGGAGACCGGGGTGAAAGAGTCAAGGTCCTTCATCAGGCGAATATTCAGCGCCGTCTTCCTGGCCACACGTGATTGGGTATTGACCCTCACGCACATGCGCCAACTGTTCGGGTTACGTGTTGTTTGACCGCGTATCGGTCGTGCGCAGAAACCGGTTTATTCGCCGACTGGTTTAACAAGGGGATTACAGCATTGGGAGGAACATAAATATGTTTTCTAATCAGATGGTTGTATAATTGACGGCTCGTTTTTAACGCAGTTTGAAATACTTGTTTTATTGTATTTATTCACTTCTTGTTCGAGCTTAAGAGCCCGCATCTTGGACAGATTTACAGCCTGGTTCTTTTTGCCAACATATATCTCAACAACTACAAACACCACGGACTTGTGGTCGATTGCAATCAATGAATAATACCCTCACAATTAGATGCGTGTAGTCGAATATTGGGAAATGATTTCATGATGGAGCAAATATTGATTCAAAATGTGTCTAATTGGATGGTTTTCATTGTTTAATTCCCGGTTAACGAATGAGAGTAGGAACAAATTACAAAAGCACATCTTCAAGTTCAACTTTGCTTATCAATATTTGAAATCCTGATTTGTCTATAATTTTACAGTCTTCCCATTTTTCTTGGCCGAAATATGTAATGTAAATAGATTTTGTCAAAATTAAAATATGGGAAACTCCGCCATCTAGCGGTGGTAACTGGAACTCTTAGATTATCATCCCCTTCCCACTTCATAACACTGATAGGAAGTGGACCCTAACCATGAATTCTGTCACCCCAAATATACACATTTCGAAGAAAAATATTCTCAGCCCAGATGTGGGCTCTTAACAGGACAAATGAAATGAGAAATTGAACGAGTGACATTCATGTGCATTACTATCAAGTTGGTACCTTCCTCAAACCACTTAAAACTAACCAACTTCAATCCAGATGAAGTTTATCAGCCTTATTCACAACAGTATTCACACTTCGATTTGTCAGTGAACGAACTAATAAGAATATTGGAGAGTCCATCGGAGATGATGCGTGAATTGGGGTGGCAGGAATTGGAAAAACGTAGAAAAGTGGATCGGTTGTGTAATTTTTTCAGGGCGATGGAAGGAGGAGGTGGCTGGGGAGAATTGAATAGGTTGATTGAAAGGAATGAGCTGGGTATGGGGGTAGGAGAAGTCATGACAGAGCGGTAGTTGTAAAGGGGGCTAGATTGGATGTGGGTAAATTCTCTTTCTTAAATAGGAGAGGTGGGGACTGGAATGAACTTGGTAAAAGTGTTTTTGAGGTAGATGAAATAAGAATAAAACAATTCCGGCAGAATGTTAGGGAGGTGGGCAAACCGTCGTGATCAAGGATAGGGAACTTGCCAGCGTGCATTCTTGCGCAACTGTAAGAGTTAATAATAATAATAATAATAATCTAGCATCATCATTGGAGGGCGCCATTATGTTTATTGGGATTACTGAGACAAATAGCGCCAGTGTTTCCAATACGCAGAATTTACTAGCGTGGGTTTCAGAACATCCAGTAAATTATCCGGAGTAGGTTTCGCAACGCATCCAGGACCCTTACCTGATACATGTCGTGCTGGTGCTAGCTAGCTCCAAGAGGCTAGGACTATGATTGGTTGATATCGACTACACAAGCTACCTGTCATGGCAACATCCCTAGTCTCCGTGTATTTCCATTGTTGTCAGCACAAAATCCTGACCCCGATCTTGAAGTGGGCTGTGAAATGTGATGAATTATTGCAGTCCAAGAGACCGTGACTTTGTTTTTACAATATATTGTCATTGTTGGTAGCTTTTTTTGGTAAAAATGAACCAATCAAAGTCCTAGCCTCTTGGAGCTAACCAGCCCTGGTACGTTATTTACAGTGCTGTTTATTAGGTGAGTGTCCCGTACGCTTGCAGTAGCTTCTGGAGGTTTCGGAACGCAGCCTTTCTGATTCATCTGCTTCGATGAATAAGAAGAATTACATGGCTTGTTGTGAACAAAATGGCCACCAAACTGTCTCGTGACGTCATAATTCTTGTTCCAGCTGAGCACGACGCTGCTGCTACTTGTGGTAGCGGCACTTCTTGGAACTTGTCTTGCCCATCCGAACAGAGAAAGAGAGGAAGTTCAAGAACGTGAATCCAAGAAGAAGAACATAAGAACAAAAATATCGTGAGTTCTCTCTCTCTCTCTCTCTGTTACCTTGACAACAACCAGAATTGCATTGATTTGAATGTTGAGGTATGAAGGCACGTCATCATCTAGGTCATTTTGCGCTTATTCAGAAATGACTTGATACACCATTTTGATGTCAGAATAATACAGTTAATACAGAACGATATGATGGATAATATAATATCTAACATTGAAACATATCCGACAAATTGATGTGGCTAAGAAATCTGATGGTCTTGTCCATTGATTCACAATCAATTCCTGGAATTGTTGGAAGGGAGTCTCCCATCGAGACTCGTGTCCAAGTCTGGTGTATTTACTACATTCTAGTAAACCACGTTCGGTTGTTAGAATTATATCACAGATATCACATCTGGGAGGTATCTTCTCTAATGTGAAGAGGTAAGAACGAGTGACCAAAAAATTGCCAAATCGTAAGGTATTGCGTGCCTTCTCGTTTCTATTGTAACCATGACAACAGCCAGGTGACACGTGACGTGTTGCAGGTCGCTGATCAAGACGCATGCGCCCGGCGAGGTGATGACCCTGCGCGAGGCACGCGAGGAACTCAGGCACGTGATGGCTCTGATATCCGAGATGATGGACTCCAAGCCCACTACTGGTAGCAGCGGCTCTAGCGGCACGTCTGGTAGCAAGTTCTTCTGTAAGACCTGTCCGGCGGGACAGAAGGGAGAGCCGGGGCTGTATATCATTGGATCCAAGGGGCAGAAGGGAGAGCCGGGATCGCCGCTGGGTCCTGCAGGATCCACGGGAGCCGTCGGAGCTGAGGGAGCAACAGGATCGACAGGTAGGGGTGATGTTGTAATTGTTTGGGATGAGCAAATTGGCAAACAATGATTTTGTATCAAGTTTCGATGTTATTAAGGCCAGTTGGATGAACTGAATTGATTGTTTCTAAAAGAAAGAAAATCAAATGTAAATCGAATAGATAGAAATTGCACAATTAACTTTTGAAATTGAAGACACGGAAGAGGACTCCAATGAGCCAGCATGTGGGGCTGGCATTGACTGATTTTGAAGTTACATCTGCAACTTCAACTGTGATTTTCTTAAAAATCTTGTTCTTCCCACGTTTGACCACTTTCCTCCCAAACACTAATACAGCAAATAAGTTGAAATTCTCACATCACATCAGAAATAGGATATACATTTCTTGAAAGGATCAAATAATTCTTCAACTTGCTAAAATGTAGCAACATATTTGGTATTGATGACAAATTTATGAAGAAAAAAATATTAAAAGAAATATTCCGTTGACAATGTGAGTGTAGAATATAGTTATGTAGGTGAAACCTTTCATGTCAATTCAGTAAACCATTCTCTTGAAAAGTGGTCAAGAAGTTCCCTAATCCAACATTGTGGCTATTGGCACATCCGCATGGCCTTGAAAAGAATCCTCCTCTGAATCCCGTCCAACCTCACCTGGCAGCGTATGACGTCATCATCAACCTCCTGAACCTGTTGCATGTCACCTGTTTCAGGCCCCGTCGGCTTCACGGGCCCGCAAGGAGGCACGGGCGCCGAGGGCGTCACCGGCGTCGAAGGACGAACAGGACTGCTCGGCGTCAGAGGCGTGGAAGGCGCCACAGGAGTATCGGGAAGAGAGGGCAATACTGGTGTCACCGGTATTTCTGGAGCCACTGGCATCACAGGTAGGTTTCATGCTAACAGCTGGAGTTACTGTCTAGAATGCGTGTTTGTACCCCCGAATAGCATAGCTGTTGGTGGGGTATCATGCTGCTACAGCTGGGTAAACTCATGTTGCTAGTATATAACGTAGGAACAAGATCAAAAGCATCTAACCTCACGGAATGTATGCTGGAAAGCTAGGAGAAGTGGGATAAAGTATCAGAATACATCAAGAAAGTAATGGAGAGTAAGCGGAAAAGAAAATTGGAAGAAAAAAGACTGAATCCAGTTGTTGCCCAAGCCGTATAGAGCAAGGTAGTAGTCAGAGAGGCTAGACTCGTCACCACCCAGGAGTGATACAAAAGTGGTCTCAGGGTGGTGACAGAAGTGAGGAGGGGTTTTAGTCGGTTAGAATCCGACACTCCCCGCAGACCAACA
>OU015475.1:834806-954806 GCA_907164805.1 Brachyptera putata
GTGACCGAGTGGCTGACACAATGAACCGTCATTCAGAAGACCAAGATATATATATATATATATTTTTTTTAACATCGAAACTTGATACAAAATCATTGTTCCCCAATTAAGGCTAAGAATGAAAGTAGGATCGTTTGGACGGGGCACCACAAGGGCGATCTTACCACCTCATTTTATTATTATTTCAAATTAAAGCTTTATATATATATATATATATATATATATATATATATATATATATATATATATATATATATATATATATATATATATGTTTTCAATTCTCTATTTGTATATAGGCACGGTGCTTTTCATCTTTACCACTTTTGTATAATTAGATTCACGAACCAGTGTAAAAGAATGTAGCCTATACCAACTCTAACGAAATTTCATGCTTTTCAATTAATATGAATTCTATTTCTGTGAAGTCAATCAGTTTTTCGAGAATTCTTCAATGAATACCAAGAATGTGATGAAATTCGTTGATGATCGTAAACATGGAAAAAATTATTGTGAATGAATTTCTCCATTCTTATAAGCACCTTGACGCAACTTCTCAAGCCCTAAAATATCCAGAAGTAAGCCCTAGTAAACGTTATACAATCATGTCTCCACTGTGTTTCCTCTTGGCTTGATATTTGGCGTGCGTTCAACCTAGAGTGAGTGAGCGAGTGAGAGAGAGAGAGAGAGAGAGAGAGGGGACCTTCAACGCATGCTCAGTTGAGCCGAAGACGCCGGTCAGGCAACATCCAAGACAGCACGTGAGTACCTTCACAGACCAACTCTTACTTTTCTGCAAGTTACACATGCGGAGTGAAGGCTTGAACCACCCGGGCGTTGATGGTGTAGGATAGGGGGGACGGTCGCTCGGAGCCTTCATATCTCGAGGACACGATAAATGAAGGCTTGAACCACTTGGGCGTTAGTGGTGTAGGATAGGGGGGACGGTCGCTCGGAGCCTTCATATCTCGAGGACACGATGAATGAAGGCTTGAACTACTCGGGCGTCAATGGTGTAGGATAGGGGGGACGGTCGCTCGGAGCCTTCATATCTCGAGGACACGATAAATGAAGCCTTGAACCACTCGGGCGTTAGTGGTGTAGGATAGGGGGGACGGTCGCTCGGAGCCTTCATATCTCGTGGACACGATAAATGAAGGCTTGAACCACTTGGGCGTCAATGGTGTAGGATAGGGGGGACGGTCGCTCGGAGCCTTCATATCTCGTGGATTTGCCTATCGCATGTGTGAACGCTGATCGAAAATAATTGTTCCTCCGATTGGATGATAATTTATTTCAATAACTTCGAAATCTTGAAAAATATGGCCATTGTTTCACAATCAAGGCTGAGGATGAATTAGTAAGACTGTTAAGAAGCGGCACCTGTTGGCTGTTTCAACACTTCGAGGCGGTATCGTCAACAAATATAAATAATTATCTATATACGACTCTTAATTTGAAAACGATGAACTTCGACACCAGGACTGAGCTGTCAGTGACCATACTTCTTCACCGCAGATAAAAGTCTGTCAGTTTCCAAAAGTCCGGAACACATTATAAGTATGAACCGTTTCTGTGATATATCCGGACATTACCAGCATTGGTATTGAGAGTAAACCAAACACACGAATGTTGATATCTTCCACTTTGAACCAAGTCACTTAGACAATGTTTACTTCTTTCCACTAACAGCAGATGTAGAATTCATCATTCATCATCATAACATAACATAAAGAAATAGAAACAATTGTGATAGGCCTTAATTGATATGATTCCACCAGATCGCGTGAGTCCGGTAACTTCGATATATCTCGAAACGGCGGCCATGATTGTTTTTATACTGCCAGTTGGAGCTACTCCCACCTTGATAATTCACACACTAAAAATAGAACAATATCCGGCAGGCGTACACCCGACTTAACACAAGAGAGTTTTACCGGCACATGTAGCGCAGTGGCTAACGCGCTCGCTTCGTGTGATCCGGGAGGCGAGGGGAATTTCGAACTCGGTTTGATCCCCACCGCCGACCGTCTTCACAGGGGTTTTTCATGGTTTCCCTCTGTAGTCTAGGCTGATTCCGGGATGGTTCCTACAATAAGTCGGCCATGACCGCTTCCTTCCCATTACCCAAGAACCTTCATCTCATCATCTCATCATCTCATTGATTATCCATCCGACGCCATTAGATCTGCGCTATCATAACAGTGCATCGTTAAACACGATATTTATAAAAAAATTACACTGAACACTGGACCAGAGTGTCCAGCCAACAAAACCCTACATGTGTATCTAGCATACATCGCGCGTGCCAAGCCACCTACCATAGAAATAACCCTAGAAGCCCCTAGAAACCCTAGATCTGATGGGAGTGGTCTAGCATCCATTGCTCGTGCCAATCCACCTACCATAGAAATAACCCTAGAAGCCCCTAGAAACCCTAGATCTGATGGTAGTGGTCCAGCATACATCGCGCGTGCCAAGCCACCTACCATAGAAATAACCCTAGAAGCCCCTAGAAACCCTAGATCTGATGGTAGTGGTACTAGTGCAGTCAGTAACTATGGGCCTACTAGTACTGTAACGCCCAAACCTTATAGGTCACGTGCTCGTATTGGGAACATGTTTCACTAAAATCATACAAATCGATCTTACTGATACTAAACATCCATTGTTGCCATGTCCAGTTGAATGAAACTAGCCGATCATGCACGATGGCAGCCGAAGAATATTCGTCACCGTGGTAACCCTGTCGGCGTGCGGCTTGCTGCTATTCTACGGCGACATCGAGAACAGCCTATCGACCATCTCGCTGAGGCCGGCACGCCTCTTCGACTTGGTCGGCTACAAGACAGACAACTTTACCGACACCTCCGATACAATAGGTCACAAGACATCCAACCTTACCGATACCTTCCCCTCGGTCGGTAACAACACCGTCAACTTGACCGACGTCAAAGGAAGCGACGACCAGACATCGTCTCCGGCCACGTCACCCGTTACCATGACGACGACGTTGTCTCCGCCTGACATCTCGCACATCGGCTACCTCATCACGAACAACATCTGCAGAAACAACAACAACAGCAACATCACGGCGCTGGTTCTTGTGACGTCACACGTGGGCGGGCTGAGCCAGAGGAACCTGGGTGAGTATTTATTCAATATTATTATTATTGTTACGAATGGAAAAGGAGAGAATACCGAGAGCAATGTTTGAGATAGCAGAGAACAATGGAGCTAAGACAAGAGTAGGAAGACCAAGAGAGAAGTGGCAGGAGGGAGTAAGGTGTGGGGTGGTCAACCAAGGAGAAAGTAGTATAGACGATAGACGGTGGGAAGATAGAGAACGGTGGAGGGAACTCGAAGGAAGAAAAGACGAAGCATAGGATAGTGGTAGTGAAGAGGAAATGAAGAAGTTGGAACTGGCAGGAACCGACTGATAAGAAGACTGCCCTATAGAAGAAGTGGTGGAAACACCCCCTGGCCCAATCTAATTGGTTATCTGGGTTTGAGAAATATATATATATATATATATATATATATATATATATATATATATATATATATATATATATATAATTTAAACTCTTACAATTGCACATGAATGCGCGGTGGCTAGTTCCCTATCTATCGCCTCCCTAACCTTCTTACGGAATAGCGTCAACCCTATTTCATCCCCCTCGAATATACTTCTACTAAGCCCATTTCAATCCCTACCTGTCCTATTCAAGAAAGTGAACTTACCGACATCTAATCTAATCTCGACCTTGAACTTCATTCTGACTGGCAATAGCGGTGAAGGTCCTGAATTATGGTTTTCCCAGATCTGGAGACAGACTTTGCATTGGGAATTAGCATGGTTAGCTCATATCCACACGGTACGAAGACAACGGCGTGAACCACCATGTCATTAGCACTGCTTTGCTAATTGATAAGCTACTAGGAAAACGCCGTATATGCGTTGTTAGACGAGCGGATAGTAATAGTATGGGTAAGAATGGGTGAAAACTGCTTCGAGTGGTACCAATTTAGCACATTTTATGTTTTTTCTTCAAAATGGCTGACCCGATCAAGCTGAAAATTTCCAGAAATGTGTATCAAAATGTAATTCAACTTCACGCAAAATTGCATTTCTCTGGGAAATAGAAATATTTACTTTTTTTCCGCTGTGTTATTCCAATGGGTATTTTTGAAATTTCTAAAATTCATAGACAAAAAAGTTACCACCTGATAATGCCACAAAACTATACAGATCTAAGTTAGATGAGGAACCATATTGAAAACAATTTTGAAGTTGATAGCTGTAGCCGTTTGACCTGTGGAGAACCGACAATAATACATGAAAAAAAAAATCAAAACGAACACCAATTTTTTTCATCATGTCGAATTGAATCCTCGCTGAAGCTAGTCTAATAAGCATTATTTATTAGCATAGTTATAGTTCAATACAACAGCTGTTAATTGCTCTAGGTGGTTGCCCTGGGAGACCAAATATACTAATGTAAATAGGTGATACGGATCGACGGATCGCTAGAAGATATTTCTCTATGGCCTTGCCTTTCTTGAACGGAACAATGTGCATTGATTAGGTTATACCATAGAGTAATGAAGTTTGTTATATGTTAACAGCTGGGTTATATTTCCAAATGCGATCAACTTAGATATCTTCAAATCCATAGTAATTAATTAATGTCATGATAGTTTTTTTCGTAACATTGAAGATTTGGTTCAAAGTGGAAGTTATCAACATTCGTGTGTTTGGTTTACTCTCAATACCAATGCTGGTAATGTCCGGATATATCACAAAAACGGTTCATACTTATAATGTGTTCCGGACTTTTAGAAACTGAGAGACTTTTATCTGCGGTGAATAAGTATGGTTACAGATAGCTCAGTCCTTAATCCTCAGTCATCAGTCCTAAAAATGATTGTACTTGATTGGGAAATAATGATTATAAACCAAGATTTCAAAGCTAATAATGATAAACGATGTATTGTTGTCGTCAGTCCGCGCCGCCTACCCCGCCTCCGAGCTCCTCACCCTCGGTCTGCGCCGCGTGTTCGTGCTCGCCGCCCCCAGCGCCCACCCCGCCGAGCCCGGCCGCCCCTACCTGCCCGCCACCAACGACCAGATCAACGCCGAGAACCGCCTCCACGGCGACCTCCTCCAGCTGGACCTCGTCGAGGCGTACCACAAACTGCCTCTCAAGAACCTAGCTGGGCTCCGCTGGGCGGCTAGTCATTGCTCGAACGCAAGGTACGCGTTCATTCACTCGTTCATTTATTTATGTTTTAATTGATTAATTCATCCATTCATGAATCAATTCAATTATTCATGTATTCATTTGTGCATTCATTCATTAAATCATTAATTTATCATTCATTTGCTCATTGATTTATTCATTAATCTGCGCATTTATTCAACAATTTCTTTTTAATTCATTCATCAATTTGTGCATTTATTCATTTTCTCATTCATTTACACTTCTATTTTCCTGATAATTCATTCATTTATTCATTGTTTAACTGATTTATCTATTTTTTTATTCATTCTTCCAATTATTTATCAATAGATCAATTCATTTATGCATCCATTTATGTATTTATTTATTCATTTCCTTCTTCAAGTTCCAACACAATGTCATGACTATATATATCAACACAATCACAACCCTCTAATCCTGTTACTCCAGGTTCCTCCTGAAAACAGACGATGACGTCATCATCGACCTCTACCAAATGACCACCCTCCTGGAGGCCGTCAACCCCGCCGACGACAACGCTATAATAGGTCGCGTCTGGAACGCATCCGTCCCACGACGCTTCAAAACCAGCAAATATTACATCTCGTACGAAGAATGGCGCCCGTACTACCTCCCCGTCTACACGAGCGGCATCGCCTACGTGACGTCACCGGCCACCGCGGCGGCGATCGTTGATATGTCCGCCCGAGTGCCGTTCTTCAAGATGGAGGATGTTTACATCACGGGCATGGTAGGCGCGAGGTTGGGACTCAAGTATATCGACATCGGGGATAAGTTCACCAACTTTGACAAGATGTACTGTTGCCATGGCGACGGGGTGACGTACCAGTGCGGGATGCTGGCGGGGTTGAATGATAAGAGAGATGACAGGACGTTGTTGAAGAGGGTGGCTGAGCATAGTAAGGGATGTAGAAAGAGCGGGAAATGTCAGATACTAGGTGGGAAGGATACTAGTGGGATGACGTGTTTCTAGACGCGTCAATGACGAGTTGAGATCAAGATGAGGACTAGGGAAATACGGGTCTCAATGACGCGACAAGGACGAGACAAGGACGAGACAGAAATGAGGACGAGGACGAGATAATGACGAGATAAGGACGAGGACGAGGACTAGATAAATACGGGTTAATGACGCGACAATTACGAGATGACGGTGGAGAATGTGATGCCAGTGATGATTGTTGTTTGTTTCCCTGTGGTGGACCGGGGAGAGAGGAGGGGGGTATCACCCTCTTCAAGTTGAGTCTGATTCATCTCATATTCTTGCACGTCTATTCACAGAAGAGCTCCAAGACGTGTACAAAACTTAAACATGTATTTCTTTGTGATTCCTTTGTAAATATAATAATTATAATATTAGAATACTCATTTGAAGTCTGATATTATTTCATTGCATGCCATTTTATTTCTCTATTCTATATACATACTAGGAAAACGCCATATATGCGTTGTTAGTCGTTTTTTGATGAATCAGCGTCGTTTTTCTTGGCAACCGCATTAAAAAATACTAGAACATCATAGGTCTCACCAGTTCATAGAAATTAATTGCGAAAGGTCAAAAACGATCCCTGTACTTTTCGAGTCAAATTTTGTATGGTAGCTTGTAACTTTTCATTGAATTTATCTGTTCTTCTGTTACTTATGTGTCAATAAATCAAATTAAGACATAAATCAGGTCTCAGTTCCAAAATAGAGTATAATTTGAAGATTTCAGAGCCCAAATCAACTTAGTATAGGGTCTATATGTTGTCATATGATGGGAAATTATTTATAGGCCTATATTTCTAAACTCAATAACGATATTCAACACAACATTTTTCAAATCAATAGATTTATTTTCAATACAACTAAAACAATACAAAAAGTAAATGTACAGATAAACACATTACGTCAAAATGTCATTATTCTGATACAACATGTGACAGTAGGTATACAGACGGAAACGGCACAAATCCTAATAACGGTAGTAAACTTTATAAAACTAAACCTATATTACCGCTAAACATCTCCTTTCTCTCTCTCTCCAATGGTTCTTGACGGCTCCAGCAGCCAGTAGTACCAACCAATGAGAGGTGATGGATATTTACAAATAACTCTTGTCAACAGCGGGACTCGAACCCAAGCCGTCTCAGAAGAATCAATCGGGTGAAACTATTTGGTATATATACAACATTATTATAAGGAGGGAAAAAATCAATAATGAAATAGTATTTACATAATTCTTTATGTTTGTTGACGATACGGCCTCGAAGTCTTATTTAAGAGGGTTCATGCAAGGTGCTTATAAAAATTGAGAAATTTATCTCTACTAATTTTTTTCCATGTTCAAAAACCAGTGTAATTGAATGAAAAGTTCACATCTTCAAGATAATTGTATGCTCTTTAATTAATATGACATTTTATTCCAGTGAATTCAATCAGTTTTGAGATAATACGTCAATGAATATCAAGAATGTAATGAAATTCATTGATGTATTATCTCAAAACTGATTGAATTCACAAGAGTAGAATGTCATATTAATGAAAGAGCATACAATTATTCTGGAGATGTGAAGTTTTCATTCAATTAAACTGGTTTTTTGAAAATGGAAAAAAATAGTGAAGATAAATGTCTCGATTTGTGTAAGCACCCCTTCAAACAATTCCAAGAGGTGCCGCTTTTAAACGTCTTACTAATCCATCCTTAGCCTAGACTGGAAACTTCCATGCAAATCATATTACAGACATAATCTACACAGAACGAAATATAATTTGAACATATTCGCTAATGTAGCAGTTAATAAAGTATCTTAAATACAAGAATGGGTTTAAAATGGCAATTGAGATATGTACATCACTCGAAACCTGTTGATTCGATTAGAACAAGTGCATTTGTAAGGAATGTCTCCATTGGAACGACTGTCAGTGCCAATAACACTAGGCAAGAATACGCTTCCTTTGATAATGATAGAATCCGTCGATATCAGTCAAAACACAAATAGGCGAAAGCAATCGAAAAAAAATCTTGCTCATTTCATTTCGGGGAAAAACAATTGTACATCAATATTCAATGACGATAATCGATTAGTCGAGCTCCTGAGAATGATCGATATCACGTCTAGTGATCGACCTTTTATACACTCCTACTAGGACGATAAAGTCATCACTGTCCCAGCCTCATCATCTCGTCGAACAAGTTCTTATGTTGCACGCATGCGCGCTGAAGATGACGTCATCATGCCCTGAAGATGACGTCATCATGCCCTGACGATGACGTCATCATGCCCTGACGGTGACGTCACTGCCCCAGCCTCATCATCTCGTCGTACAGGTTCTTATGTTGTACGCCTGCGCTCTGAAGATGACGTCATCATGCCCTGACGGTGACGTCACTGCCCCAGCCTCATCATCTCGTCGTACAGGTTCTTACGCTGCACGCCTGCGCGCTGAAGATGACGTCATCATGCCCTGACGATGACGTCATCATGCCCTGACGATGACGTCATCATGCCCTGAAGATGACGTCATCATGCCCTGACGATGACGTCACCATGCCCTGACGATGACGTCACTGCCCCAGCCTCATCATCTCGTCGTACAGGTTCTTATGTTGCACGCCTGCGCTCTCGGCCAACATGCCCGTGATGTACACGTCATCCACCCAGAAGAACGGCACGGTCTTGGAGGCTTCGACCAGCGCCTGCGCAGTCTTCGGAGTCACCAGGTACATCCAGCCAGTCAGGTACGCCGGGTAGTAGTAGCTGTACAAGAGAAGAGAAGTGAGACAAAGATATTAGTGGGTAAAATTACTGAGACACTGAGCACGACCATTTGTGTGTTTTTTATTTCAAATATTTTCAAAATTCCTTGATTCTGATTACTGTCAGACATTCCTAGATGGTGAATATGACGCACACAAAAGAGTGGCTTTATTATTAAAAAAATTCTCCAAAACACGTAAAATGCTCCAAATCTGACCCCCAATTATTTTTTTCTCCGTGGCTATTTGCCCCGTACCCGCATGAGCTGGAGGACCCTCCCCCCTGACTCCCCTATTGTAAACGGGCGCTTCAAGTACGGCGTAGAAGCCAAAATAAAATGAAGATTCAGGAGGGCTTACCCACTTTTTGCTTTACAAATTAACCACTGCATGAGATGAATAATTATCCCTCACACCACCTTAAAGGCATTCACAATATCTGTCTTTCCTTCTTATCAGATATTTTTATTAGAATTCTCGCGAACAAATAGACATTGTAAAAATCAAAACAAGAAAAGTGATGAAAGTAATGAGTACCTGTTATACTCCTCGTGCCTGATGAACCACTTGCTGCTCATATCCCTCACCGGCATCGTCATATTCTTCACCATCCCCAGCATCTTATTCTCATCATCTTTACTAATCGCGTTCATAAAATGGACCAAATTAACCGCATTGAAAACGATATCGTCATCCATCTTGATTATAAACCTCGACACACTACAATGTGTCACAGCCCACTTGAGTCCCATCAAGTTCTTATAAGTCAACCGTCGAAAAGACTCCGTGAAGTTGAACTGCACTATATCATTATGTTCCTCAGCCTCAAGGTCAATATCATGTTGACTCACTTGATGATTATACCCGTCATTGGTCGCATTAACATTATCAAGAGCCAATAGGAACACTCGTTTAATACCGATCTGGTCGAGTATATCTTTAGGCCAGAGTTTCCGTTGTTTGTCCCTCGCTGCCTTATTGCCGATATGTGACGTGGCTATGATGACAGCTTGGATAGTCGGGTCTTTATTGTACTTCTGACAGATGTGCGGGTTGTCGATGCGGTATTGGAAGTCCAGCCAATGGGTGGGCAAAGGTTTGAAGTCCTCGGCCAGGAAGCGGTTCATCATTTGTTCGAGGGAACTGTCACTGGACTTGCGCACTAGGACGATCAGGACGGAGCTGATGAAGACGGTGACGAGGGCTCGGTTGAGGAGTTTGTCGATTGAGCGGCTCATGGTGGCACGTGGGGTGTGACGTCAGTGGGTGGTGAGGTGGTGATTAGAGGATGTTCTCACTTCTCCTGGTTGATTTTATAGTTGCTCTGCCTGTAATGATAGAGGTCATATGGGTACTTGGTGTTACTGATTCACGGCTGTGCAGTATGGCTTGTCAGCAAAAAAATAATTATCCATATACTATTTCAGATTGAAAACAATGAACTTTTGCACCAGGACTGAGCTGTCTGTGACCATACTTCTTCATCGCAGATAAAAGTCTTCAGTTTCCAAAAGTCCGGAACACATTATAAGTATGAACCGTTTCTGTGATATATCCGGACATTACCAGCATTGGTATTGAGAGTAAACCAAACACACGAATGTTGATAACTTCCACTTTGAACCAAGTCACTTAGACAATGTTCACTTCTTTCCACTAACAGCAGATGTAAAATTAATCATTGTAGGCCTACATTGAAAAAAAATTGTGATGTGTTTGAATTTGTATACAAGAGACTGATCGAGTGAATATTCAGATTTTTAAAAACGAATTCTCAATTATTTCGTGTTTCTCCACCATATTGAATACCAGCGCCATCTTAAATATCACCGCCATATTGAATATCACTGCCATCTTAAATATCACCGCCATATTGAATATCACAGCCATCTTGAATATCCCCACCATTTTGAATTTCACTGCCATCTTAAATATCACCGCCATATTGAATATCACTGCCATCTTAAATATCACCGCCATATTGAATAACACTGCCATCTTAAATATCATCGCCATATTGAATATCACCGCCACATTGAATGTAAGCGCCATCTGAATAACACCGCCATCTTTAATTAATATCATTCACTCCCCCCCCCCCCTTCCCTCATTCCCCTCAATCCATATTCAGTTGTTTTGCTCCAGGAATCCCTAGAAATCAGTATTTGTCCCGGGAACAGAAATGTTCTACCGAACGTCAAATAACGAGAATCATGCAGAGTTTGGACTTACGTGGTTCGTCTGGACGAGATGCCGTGGTTGCTAAGCGACGCGCCGAGATGATGTGTCCGCTAGCAGAGCTGGCTTGGTTATGCGTGATCAGTGGTCCACCGGTCAAACCAGTGTGGCGGGGGTTCCGGATACCTGAGCGAGCGGTGGTTCCGAGTCGAACGAAAACGAAACTTGGGCGAGTTCGTCGAACTCCGGAATGAGAAGAATAAGGAGTTGAATGAAGCGATGTTGATTTTGTAGCCAAGGGCGCGATTATATCACCATACAGTCCATTGAAATCGAGTTTATCTGTGTGTTTTCTCATTTGTTGGATGAGCGAAGCGAAAACTCAATTTCATCCTACTCGATTTTTTTTTTTCACTCATGTCGAACGAAAGTAGGCCTACAACTTTAGTTGAAACTTGGCATACAAAAGCGTTTGTAATTATCTAATTCAATATGCCTACTGTATAGTTGTACTGTATAATTGGGAGGAAACCCGTTCCGACATTTCAAAACCCAATTAGAATGATCCAGATGAGAAAATTCGGAAAAAAAAATCTTTCGAATAAATTAAATTTCTCGCGGAATTTTATTATGATGATGTGACACATTATTTCGAAGATTCACATGGATCATATCATCCCTTTTGATGGAGAAAATCACAGTCGAATCTTTTCACATCAGTCAAAGTTATTCAGAAACCTATGAAAGGAAATTGAGCAACAGGTCTGACCGATCGAATTGTAGAACGATCAAAACAGGTAGTGGATAAAACGGGAAGGCAGTGACATAATTGTATTGTACTCGAGGTCATGGCTTTTCATTCCAAATGAATATCAATATATCTATATTGCTCATCCAACAGTGACATAATTGTTTTGAACTCAAGGTGCATATATAGCTTTCCATTACATTTCATATAAATATGCCTATATCGCTCATCCAATAGTGACATAATTGTTTCGAACTCAAGGTGCATACCTTGGGAATTATTATTATTAGAATTGGGAATTGAAATTATCAGAATTATAATTATTGGACCAATCACCTCGTTCTCTTTTAGATTAAACTTTTCTTTGAAGTGGGTGATGGTTGGTCACTGTATTTGTATTAGAATTTGAATGTGAATTTTTTTTCAATGCTGCTTAACGAGCCCACCAACAGCTAGGTTATACGGGGGTACGAATGAGCGGGTGATAATGCAACCATGAAGTGATGATAGGTGAAAGGACGTTTACAAAAACCCATGCCTTATGCGGGACTCGAACCCACGCCCAACGGTGACTTCAGTTAAGATAGTTGATTAAGATAGTTGATAGTTGACTTAGCCACCGGGGCGGCTGAATTTGTATTTGTCGTAATAATTATGTGTAATTATCGAAGAAATAAAATAAAATAAAATATATGGGATCAGTATTGTTTCACTGAGTAGAGCCTCGCTTGCAATTGGCCAATAAGAGCAATTGTTGCCGCGAGCAACTCTGCTCCTTACAGCCATCACGTGCTGCTCATTGTTCTGTACTGGTATTGTGGTCTATAAGGTCTATTGTCGCTTGCACCAATAGCAGGTAGCGTACCTCCCACGATCAGCTCTCGGCCAATCAGCTGCAGCGTCTGGAAAAGGAATATTATGTAATAAAAGAGGTAAATGGAGCTGGGGAATGATGTACATTTGTATAGTTTCATTGATTGTAATTACTACATATTGTTGATATATTATTTTAAAAAATCCTTGTAAAAAATGATTTCGTGAACTTTGTTAATTTTTTCCCTTTTTGCTCTACTCAAATTTGTATAAACTGTATACTTGAACTAAAAATTCGCCATTGTTAAAATAAGAAATAGTATTTAGAATAAACTGCCACCGGACCAATGGTCCAAAGCTGTAATGAAAAATGAATAAAATACAATAAATAAAATGAATCACAAATTGAGGAAGTCATAAAAATATAGAAATGCATCCCTACTATTTTTTTCCATGTTCACAAATCGGTGAAATTGAATGAAAAGTGTATCGGCCCTGAGATAATTCTACGCTCTTTTATTAATATTCAGTTAATTTTTTTATTTATTCATTACAGATTGTTCATAAAACAGGTGATAATGGTTACTATACCTGATGAAATTACAATCAAACATACCTCACAAAATAATATTTCGTTATTTTTTTTCTTTGCTCTCTTCTTAAATCACCAATCTTCGTTATATTCTTGATATCTTCTTCCAATTCATTCCATTCCCGCGTCGTTCTTTGTATGAATCCATATTTACCAACTTCTCTATCCACTTTTTCCACTTTCATTCTTACCCCTACCCTTGTACTTCTTTGTAATCCATTTTTCAATTCTATTGCTTAATTCATCCCATCCTGTGTATTCATTCTTGACTCTTGAGCATATGACATTATATTTTCGTGAATTCATCAGTTTTAAATGATACGTCAATGAATTTCATCACATTATTGGTATTCACTGTCGTATTATCTTGAAAATGATTGAATTTACAAGAAGATAATCTAATATTGAAGAGAAAGCATCTTGGAGTTAGTACGGTATCTTAGTATTTTGGTATTCACTGTCGTATTATCTTGAAAATGATTGAATTTACAAGAAGATAATCTAATATTGAAGAGAAAGCATCTTGGAGTTAGTACGGTATCTTAGTATTTTGGTATTCACTGTCGTATTATCTTGAAAATGATTGAATTTAGAAGAAGATAATCTAATATTGAAGAGAAAGCATAATAGTATCTTGGAGTTAGTACGGTATCTTAGTATCTTGGTATTCACTGTCGTTTTATCTTGAAAATGTGAAAATGATTGAATTTACAAGAATATAATCTAATATTAAAGAAAAAGCATAATAGTATCTTGGAGTTAGTATCTTAGTATCTTGGTATTCACTGTCGTACTATCTCGAAAATGATTGAATTTACAAGAATATAATCTAATATTGAAGAAAAAGCATAATAGTATCTTGGAGTTAGTATCTTAGTATCTTGGAGTTGATAGGGTATACTTGTCATGAAATTGGTTTGTGAACATTGAACAAAATGGTGATTGTGAATTGTGAATATACTATAGTATATAATATTATATATATATATATTAATATATATATATATATATATATATATATATATATATATATATATATATATATATATATATATATATATACTAGGCCTATAGTATATAATATTGTAGAAAAAAGTGAAGAAAAAGTTAGCAATAAATCCTAGCAAGGTCTAGCTAATGGCGACGTCCCGTGACCCTCGCAGCATATTGGTGAGCCCAATGAACTTTCAAAGGCCCCAAATCCTGATTCAAGTCCGTTTCAGAAGATTCGCACACGGGTTAGATGGTCAGTCACCCCAAACCAGATATTAGGCGGCTGTTTAGTTTCTGACGTTTAGTATTTATCTATCATGCGTAAAATGGCCATACATGGTCTTCACTGCTATTTCGATGGAAATAATTGTCGGATCTTGGAAATATATTACTTAGGCCTACCGGGACATGGGAGTCGGCAGGAAGAAATTTAAGGAGGGCAAAATATCCCAAATTTGAAAATGCACAAGTCCCAATGGGAGTGGAGGAGAGGGCTCCCCCAAAAGGATTATTTGAAATTCCATCGTTTTATGGTGTTTTGGGAGTTCGATGTTAGAAGTCATTATATAGCATTTATGTACATAAATATGTCACATTGTCCAAAACACTTATTTTAATTGAATATATTTATTATTTATGAAGCAGTGAACATTGCCTAAGTGACTTGGTTCAAAGTGGAAGATATCAACATTCGTGTGTTTGGTTTACTCTCAATACCAATGCTGGTAATGTCCGGATATATCACAGAAACGGTTCATACTTATAATGTGTTCCGGACTTTCAGAAACTGAAATACTTTTATCAGTGATGAAGAAGTATGGTCACTGACAGCTCAGTCCTGGTGTCAAACTTCATTGTTTTCAAATTAAAATAATGAAAATCGGGTGTTAAGATCGCCCTTGTGGTGCCAATGTTCAAACGATCCAAAACTTCCATCTCTTGCCTTTATGGAAAACAAAAGTCTTATGTCACGGTCACCATGCTGTTGAAACAAACAAAACGGTAGATATATATAGGCCCAAATAATTGTGTGAGAGAAGACAATTAATATGGTCGTGGCCGCCCCGGTGGCTAAGTCAATTATCTCTAGCGGTAGTAACTGAACTCACCGTTGGGCGTGGGTTCGAGTCCCGCATAAGGCATGGGTTTTTGTAAACGTCCTTTCACCTATCATCACTTCATAGTTTCATCATCACCTGCTCATTCGTACCCCGTATAACCCAGCTGTTGGTGGGGTCGTTACGCAACATAACAACATGGTCGTTAAGGAAACCCGCACTGTGCTATCACGTGACAAGAGCAAGTCAAAGACCTAATCGCTGCTGATATTCGGCTCCAGGAACCGGTCCTTGAGGTCAGGTGACCGGCCCTGACCGTCAAGCAGGGCAGGTTCCGCGAGTTATCTCATAACCACTTCTGGCTGGCGTAATCGAGTCGCTGAATATCACCTCGATCAAGATACTTGATCTTGGAGGAGAGAGATTCTAGAGAATTCGACCCGTTGTCTAACATTTACAGAATCATTATCAATTCGATGAGCGTTAACTCATCCAACTTGGAACTGTATAGTTTTGGGGTCAAATCGGTTGGACCATTTTTGAGAAACATCATTTCAAAGTTTCTAAAAACCTCATAAGATGAAACTGAGCGGAAAAAAATTGAAAAATAAAATCTCTCCAATATAATTCAAATTTCTCTCAAATGTGAACACGGGAATGATACACATAACTGAGAATTTGTATGCAATTCGGACCAGCCGTTTCAAAGAAAATAATGCAATACATGTTCTTCATTCATCGAATAGATATAAATAAAAGCAGAAACTGTCGCAGTGATAGATTCATGGCTCCCTAGATTCGTTGGTATCGAATGAAATATATCTAATATGATCAAGGTGTGTAGGGTTTTTGATTATACTCAATATAGACATCTCCCTCGTATGTACAACGCATATTTTGCGTTTGCCAAGTTATATAATATACCGGTACTTCAAACAAAATTGGAACAACTACCTTCACTTATCGATCAGTCACTGTTTTTAATGCCATTGAAAAACTGTGTTCTATTATTGTATATGATTTGGTATCTTTTTTCTCGGTTTCATCCGAACTATTTTCACTCACTCACTATTGATAGCACTGGCGTCTCTATCAACGGATTATCTCAAATTTCTGGTAGAAATCTTCAAAAATATTAGAATTAAAAAAAAATCATCCAATTGATTAGAAAATTTTGATAATATAATTTTATATTGTATTGAAATGCATTAAAATCGATTTTTTTTGCATGGTGTAATTTGGTTTCCCCCCCCCCCCCCCCCTTTCCCAAAAATGTTATTTATCGAAATGTTTCCCAAAACTACGCAATGATTTATAGAACTTCAACCGGTTTTCCAATTCGATTTTCAACAAAAATATTTCAGGGGAGGGGGGATTGGAGAAACAAAATGAAATTACGGAAAAAATTCTTTTTCTACTGAGAATCAATCCAATATAAATTATATAATCATAATTTTCACCTAAATTATGCATTATTAGTTAACTTGCAATGCTATCAACTCATCATGCTCGAATCCCTAACATGTCCATAGAACTAACGCGGTGAAGACCTGGTATCAGTCCCTAGCGCATTTCTTCTCGCCAGGTTGGCACGGAACAGCTGACCGGCCGAGGAAGGGGGCGTGGCCTCAGCCGGTAGGGTGGCAGTGAGGACGATCAGGAAGACCGTGGAGTCAGGAAGAAGACATCGAGGAGTAAGGATCTACGCAAAGATGGTGAGTCAAACATTTTATCGCGTAACTTTTACACAACGGGAATATTTGAATCTGTTTATCGGTTCATTTCACAATTTTTTAGATAGAACCTAATTGAAAAAAATATATTAAAATTTGGAATAATTTTCTCGAATGAACGTTAATATTTGGGCCATCGTATCGGGTTAGTGTACGTGGATGGCGCTATATATAGTTACATATTATTTAAATTGACAATTTCTTCAAGTATGTACTCGATTTTTTTTTTTAATAACATCGAAACTTGATACAAAATCATTGTTCCCCTATTAAGGCTAAGGATGAGAGTAGGATCGTTTGGACGGGGCACCACAAGGGCGATCTTACCACCCCATTTTATTTGTGAATAATGTGAATATTTGTGAGATTGTGAATAAATATTGTGAATAAATATTGTGAATTACATATTGATTTGATTGAATATTTTGGGGAAAGTTTATTCGAAATTCGAACAAGTTGCATTGGAGGTAAAAGAAAATCAATATCATTATCGAGATCATTTTTGATATACTTCCAAATTATTTACTATCATCATTATTTATCATCGACTTTGATGACTATTCTTTCGTTATTCACATTTCATTCATACGTTAAAAACTATTATTTAGAATAAAATGAATATTTCCAATGATAATATAATTTAAATCAAAAAACGATTTTACGTATGTTCTTATTTTTATTATTCAACTATTTTACAAACGACCACCAAATGATCATTAAAATGATTCCATTCATCCAGAAAATTAGAAAAAGAATCAACATAATTTTGATGTCTGAAGACTCATTTTTAATTAATAATGATGACTGGCTCTGGGATACTATCATGAATTAAGAACAATGAACTTTGACACCAGGACTGAGCTGTCAGTGACCATACTTCTTCACCTCAGATAAAAGTATCTCAGTTTCCAAAAGTCCGGAACACATTATAAGTATGAACCGTTTCTGTGATATATCCGGACATTACCAGCATTGGTATTGAGAGTAAACCAAACACACGAATGTTGATATCTTCCACTTTGAACCAAGACACTTAGACAATGTTCACTTCTTTCCACTAACAGCAAATTCAATTATTTTAAATATTGTTATGTATATTATAATATTATATCAATAGTTCAGATGTTATTGTAAAGTTCAACATAACGTCATAAAATTGTAAACTTCTCAAGTATTTGTACTGGAATTGATTAGCTTTCATCCATAGCCTTAATTGGGAAACAAAGATTCTGTATCAAGTTTCGATGTTATTACAATAAATAATGGAAGATGGCCTGATCTGTTTTCATCCAGTTTGAGAATAATCAACCATTTTTCCCTCCTCGAACGTGAATTCAAAGAAAGTCGGTGAAGGGTGGGTGGAATTAGTGACGTATTCTAACAGTGGTGGGGTCTAGTGGGGTGGGGGAGGGGGGTGCAGTCTGTGACGTACCCTAAGGGGCTTATTCAGACGTGACAAAATATGACAAATGAAGGAGGGGAAGTAGGGGTAAAGACCAGCCTAAAATGTGTGACGTAATTGTATAGGTCAACGACCTCTTTCCGGATTCAAGGTCAAACAAGATATGCTACAAAATTATTGTGAACTTTCCGCCCTTTTTTTTCAACTACACCAAAATCTTGACACATATTCATTGTTTCAAAATCATTGTTTCTCAATTAAGGCGAGAGATGAAAGTTCAAGATCGTTTGAATGGGGCACCACAAGGGCGATCACATCATTCGAATAATGAATATTGTCAACCATGAAAAATAATGTGGTTTTCAAATTCTAAATTCAACGTTCCTATTCGATTTTGTTTGGAGTGCTTCAAAAGAGCTTACAAAATTTGAAGCTTTTAAGCTTATGAGCTCTTTTGAAGTTTAAAAGAACTTGAAAGAGGACGAACTCAGAATGATACAAGCTTAGAACGAGACAAGTTCAGACGTCCCCGACCAAATCACATGATCACCATCAAGGCAACTGTCTCTCGACCTACATCCTAAAGTCTGTATTTGTTGTTGATTCCAGCGCCTCTTGTACGTGTTGGGCCTAGTGATAGCATGCGTCACGGCCCCTATTGTTGCCAGCGGAGACACGCTGGTAGTTCCTCTGACGGCCGGCTTGTCGCGACGTGTCAACACCCCTGAGCTGGCGAGAGCCAATCAGACGTTCAGGTCAGTACTGAGGGGTTGTCTCGGGCAGGGTGAGGGGCGCTGAGGGGGACACGAAGAAAGAGATGGAGGACATGTGTGTGTGTGTGTGTGTGAGAGAGAGAGAGGTGTTGATGTGTGTCTCTGTTCCAGCGAGCGCGTGGAAGAGTCCATGAAGGAATGCGTGTTACGGAAGGAGCTGATGGACACGAAGAAGGAGATGGAGGACATGATGGAAGAGATCCTGCTCAACCGGGAGTACATCGAGTCGAAGAAGACGCAGCTGCTCGACACAAGGTCACTGGCCATGTTTGACAATATGCTGTGCAAGTCTGTGGGCCAGAAGGGCGAGCCAGGCATGACTGTCATTGGTAAGACATTGACTGTACTAAAACCAACTGTCTTACAACTAGGCTGTAGTAGAAACCGATTGTACTTGGACTGGATTTCACTAAAACCACACTGCCTTAAGCTAGACTGTACTAAAGACCGACTGTACTAAAGAGCGTCTGTACCAACACTAGGTTGTACAGAAACAAACTGTCCTTGAATTGGATTTTACGTGAACCACACTGCCTTAACATAGACTATACTAAAAACTAACTGTAGCAATACTGGGATTTACAGAGAACAAAATATCCTTGGACTGGATTTTACTAGACAGTACCAAATCCACCAGTTGTTGTTGTTGTTGTTGTTGTTGCTGAGTGTCCACGCTCTGTTTGACCTCAGGTACGCCCGGAGCCAAGGGTCAACGTGGTCCCGACCAGGGAGCGCCGGGAGCGACGGGCCCCAAGGGCAATGTGGGACAAACAGGCAACATCGGGTTCACCGGCGCCCAGGGCTTGCAGGGTATCCGGGGTCTTGAAGGAGCAACAGGTCGACAAGGTAGGAGAACATTACCTGTTCTCATATCCGGTGTTCGGTAGTCATTGTTAGGGAGATATTGTGAGCAATTTTCAATTGTCCAATAACGATAAAAATATTCACAATAATTATTTTACAATTTCTGAAATCAGGATTAGGATTTCTAGCTGTCTCCAGAATTGTCGGAAAAAAATATTGTCATTATTCATGGAATCTGGTTTCATTCAGCCTTTTGACGTCCTTTAAGAATATGACGAAGAACCATTCATTCGTTTTATGAGCATAACTGTATTATTTCAAACCAATTTCATGACGCCATTTATTTTTTTGGATTATATTTACAATTGGAAACCCAAATACATCATTCCAAAACGATAAAATTGGTATGATACATTCTCCTTCCGTGAAAATTTGTCACCCATCCTTGTTCTCCACTCCAGGTTTCGAGGGTGCCACGGGAGAAGGGGGAATGGAAGGAGCAACAGGTCCACAGGGCTTCCAGGGTTTCCAGGGTGTGTCTGGCGTGACCGGAACCGCTGGATTGCCTGGATTTAACGGTGTGTCTGGAGTATCGGGAGCCAGGGGAATCGAGGGAGCCACAGGACCGCGGGGAACTATAGGACCTACTGGATCGAAGGGAACGACAGGACCTCTGGGAGCAGTAGGACCTAATGGATTGAATGGTGCTCAAGGCACAGGTACGTGGATGATGTTTTTATTATTTGTGCTATGTGAAATTTTGATCTGACTTAGATCTGTATAGTTTTGTGGCATTATCGTGTGGTAAACTATACTTTTATGAATTTTAGAAATTTCAAAAATAACGATTAGAATAACACGGCAGAAAAAAAATCTCAAGAAGTGAAATATCGCGTGAAGTTGAATTACATTTTGATACACATTTCTGGAAATTTTCAGCTCGATCGTGTCAGCCATTTTGAAGCAAAAACATAAAATGTGCTGAATTGATACGAAGCAGTTTTTACCCATTTTCACTCATACTGTTACTATAGTCTTACAACGCATATATGGCGTTTTCTTAGTTACGTAATAATGGGAATACGTGGTAACGCAACGACGAACCATGAAACAAACTGAAGAAAACAGTATTTGAAGGGTCTGTATCGAATAAATTGTTCAGAAAGAGAATCCAGGAAGAAGTGAGTTATTGAATCAGTGCTGTTTATCACTTTATGTTATAACTTATTTATATATCTTGAGTGTTTTCGTTTTCGTAGACGTGTTTTTCATAAGAATGTAGGTAGTTACCATAGGGCCATCACCGCCACATCAAACTGTATGCATTTGTGTTTAATATTAAAACAATAATTACATAAATAACGTGATTTTGTTCTCTCAACAGCTATCCCCGGTGCTCGAGGCGTCCAAGGCCCCCAGGGTGCCGTGGGAGCCACCGGAGTAGGAGGACCAATGGGCGTGACCATACCTGGCCTCCTGGGCGCGGTGGGAGAGCGAGGAATCCCAGGGGAAGATGGCATCAAGGGGGAGGATGGCGCTACTGGCGCTACGGGAGCTAGGGGACCGGCGGGAGTGGATGGCGTCACGGCGGCGTCAGGAGCTCCAGGAGTCCCGGGTGTTAAAGGTGAGGACGTTGGAGGTTATATATATTATATATATTATATCATATATATATATATATATATATATATATATATATATATATATATATATATAGTGGATTTAAAACTTTCACGATGTATATTTGGATATTGATAATTTTTTCGGGTGTAATCATCGTGTTGACATGAATAAACCATTTTAATATTAAAATGAGAATTTATTCAACGTTTCAAGCTACTGTTCAGCCCCTTTTCAAGAAAATTACAAAAAACGAGAATATATATATATATATATATATATATATATATATATATATATATATATATATATATATATATATATATATATATATATATATATATATATATGAATGTGTGTATAGTCATATATGGAGATTTTTATTCTCTTCCCATTTTCATTTTCATATACAAATATAATAATATATCACCAACAAATTGAACCAACATGATGTTCCCTCAACTAACCCACCATTACCCCCGCAGGACCTCTCGGCGGGCTGGGCGCAACGGGCCAGAAGGGCGAAAAGGGCGCGCAGGGCCCAGCCGGCTCGAACGGCATCCAGGGCATCAAGGGCGTGTCGGGTGCTCCGGGCGCCGTCGGGTCCACAGGTTTCACGGGCGAGCCGGGCGCGGTGGGCGCGACCGGAGTGGCAGGGCCGCAGGGCGCTGTCGGCGTGGTCGGACCCAGGGGTGATATAGGGGACCCGGGAACGTCGGGCGTGCTCAACGTGCCAGGGTTGATACCGGGTGCTAAGGGAGCGGTGGGAGTGCCGGGACCGGCTGGTGTTAGGGGTGCGGACGGGATTAAGGGTACTAAGGGTGTCAGTGGGGCGCCTTGTTAGTGAGTGCCGTGCGCATGCGTGGATACGAGCAGTGGTTTGAACATGAACAGTGGTAACTATATATATATATATATATAGGGCCTCTATATATATATATATATATATATATATTTAATTAAATACTTTTTGATGAATTATTCATGCATAAAGTGAAATAAAGGATTATGTTCAACTTTGAGCTCATGAACCCTATTCTTTCTGAAAGAAAAGTCAGGAACAAGAATCGGGAAAAAAAACAGTTCCAGTCCCACTTATTCAGTGATTTTCCATTTGTATCATTCTCGTACTGTTCTTTGTACTGTTCTTTGTACTGTTCTGGTACTGTTCTGGTACTGTTCTGGTACTGTTCTTGTACTGTTCTGGTATTGTTCTGGTACTCTCAGACCTGTTCTTGTACTGTTTTTTTGTACTGTTCTGGTATTGTTCTGGTACTGTTCTGGTACTGTTCTGGTACTGTTCTGGTATTGTTCTGGTACTGTTCTTGTACTGTTCTGGTACTGTTCTTGTACTGTTCTGGTACTCTCAGACCTGTTCTTGTACTGTTTTTTTGTACTGTTCTGGTATTGTTCTGGTACTGTTCTGGTACTGTTCTGGTACTGTTCTTGTACTGTTCTTGTACTGTTCAGGTACTGTTCTGGTACTCTCAGACCTGTTCTTGTACTGTTTTTTTGTACTGTTCTCGTATTGTTCTGGTACTGTTCTTGTATTGTTCTCGTATTGTTCTTTGAATTGTGTTCCATGTCGACAGGATGTTGGTTTGTTAATGATTTTATGCAATACTTTTAACGATTTGTAATTCACAATATTCACGTGTAATGAAGTATAATTTATTTATCTCACTCTTGCGTTTGTTATTGTTGTGATTCCTATCAATCTCCATGTCCACAAGTCCACAAGTCCACATATCCACACGTCCACAAGTCCACACGTCCATAAGTCCACATGTCCACATGTCCACAAATTCACGAGTCCACAAGTTCACGAGTCCACATATCCACAAGTCCACAAGTCCACACGTCCATAAGTCCACATGTCCACATGTCCACAAATTCACGAGTCCACAAGTTCACGAGTCCACAAGTCCACATATCCACAAGTCCACAAGTCCACAAGTCCACAAGTCCTCAAGTCCACAAGTCCACAAGTTCACAAGTCCTCAAGTCCACAAGTCCACATGTCCACATGTCCACAAGTCCACAAGTCCATAAGTCCACATGTCCACAAGTCCACAAGTCCACAAGTCCACAAGTCCACATGTCCACAAGTCCACATATCCACAAGTCCATAAGTCCTCAAGTCCTCAAGTCCACAAGTCCATAAGTCCATAAGTCCACAAGTCCACAAGTCCACATGTCCACAAGTCCGTACAAAATTAAAAAAAAAAAAAAAAAAAAAAAAAAAAAAAAAAACTTTTTCGGTACATGGAATGAAAATCTTCACTACGCTCATTTAATTAGAGTAAAATGATTTTGTATCAAGTTTCGATAATGAAAAGAGTGAATGATGAGATAGCCCAGCTACTAAAGCTGGATGATTTAGTTCTGGCAATAATACAAGTAATTATAATGCAATATCCAATTATAAACTCCAGCTGTAGACAGAATGTAGGATATTGAGAGAGGGTGCGTGCACGGTGCTTACACAAATCGAGAAATGTATCTTCATTTTTGTTTTCCATTTTCCAAAACCAGTGTAATTGAATGAAAAGTTCACATCTCCAAGATAATTCCATGCTCTTTAATCAATATGACAATGTATTCGTGTGAATTCAACCAGTTTTGAGAGAGAAAGTTTTTTAGTACCCCGCTTGGCTATATTCCTATGGTAACGTTCAGTCATTTACTACTTTTTCATTTTTTTCAATTACTTTGTAGTTATATAACATACATTGGTGGCAATATCCAAAAACTAGATTTCATTGAAAATATTGTTTATATAAAAGGATTTAAATGTTATAAAGATTGACTTAATGAATGAATAAATACGTTATTTTTTCCTCCTTCTTTAATTTGAATTTCCTTTCTCTTGCTGTATCAAAGTTTGAGTAATTTCAAATTCAAGTTCTCAAATTCCACAAATGCATAATCATCTTATTTTTTTTCCATTTTCCCAAACCTGTGTAATTGAATAAAATGTTCACATCCCCAAGACAATTCCATGCTCTTTAATCAATATGACAATGTATTCGTGTGAATTCAACCAGTTTTGAGATATTACATCAATGAATTTCATCACATTTGATTTATTCATTGACTTATTTTCTTGAAACTGGTTGAATTCACTGAAATAGAACTTCATATTAATTGAAGAGCATAAAATTATCTTTGAGATGTGAACTTTTCATTGAATTACACTGATTTTTGAACATGGAAAATAATTTGTCAAAGTGAATTTCTCTATTTTTATAAGCACCGTGCATGCACCCCCTCAGAGTCAAGAGTTTTCTGTTACCTAGCAACTATTGATGGACAGATCAGTTTGGCAATACAACAAATGATGATAATACTGAGAAAACGCCATATATGCGTTGTTAGACGAGCGAATAGTAATACTATGGGTAATAACTGCTTCGAGTGGTACCAATTGAGCACATTTTATGTTTTTTCTTCAAAATTGCTAACCCGATCAAGCTGAAAGTTTTTAGAAATGTGTATCAAAATTTCATTTTTTTAGAAAATAAAAATATTCTCTTTTTTTTCCGCCATGTTATTCTAATGATTATTTTTGAAATTTCTGAAATTCATGAAAAACAAAGTTACCGCTCGATAATGCCACAAAACTATACAAATCTAAGTTAGATGAGGAACCATATTGAAAAAAGTCTGAAGTTGATAGCTGTAGCCGTTTGACCTGTGGAGAACCGACAAAAAAACATGAAAAAAACATAAAGACGAACACCAATTTTTTTCAGTACGTCAAATTGAATCCTCGCTAAAGCTCGTATAATAAGATATTGTGATAAAGTTGGTCTTTAGACAGAATGTAGTATATTAAAGTCAGGACGAGATAGTTTTCTGTTACCTAGCAACTAGCTAGACAGATCTTTTTTTTTTATATAGGGGCCTATATTGGGTTTAACGACGCACTGTTATGATAACTGAGACCTAATGGCGTCGGATGGATGATTAATGAGATGATGGGATGATGAGATGAGGGTTCTTGGGTAATGAGAAGGATAGTGGGAAGGAAGCGGTCATGGCCGACTTATTGTATGAACCATCACGGCATTAGCCTAGATTACAGAGGATAAAAGCCCCTGTGAAGATGGTCGTCGGCGAGGATCGAACCTCGCCTCCCGGATCACATGGAGCTAGCGCGTTAACCACTGCGCTACATGTGCCAGTCAGATCAGTTTGTCAATGAAACAAATAATGATAATATAAGATATTGTGATAAAGTTGAGCTTCACACAGAATGTAGTATATTAAAGTCAGGACTAGATAGTTTTCTGTTACCTAGCAACTAGCTAGACAGATTAGTTTGGCAATGTACGATGTCCTGTGGTCCACACAGCATCTTTTTGAGCCCAATGAACCCTAAAATACCCCGGGGTTCGGACACTACAAGATCCGCACACGGGTTAGATGGTCAGTCACCCCAAACCAGATATTAGGCAGCTGTTTAGTTTCTGACGTCTAATATTTATCTATCATGCGTACGTAGACCTACCTGGTCTTCACTGGTATTGTGATGTTTCCAATAACAAAATGAGCTTGAAACTTGTTACGTCAGCAAATTTGTAGTTTTTATAAATTATAGAATCCAAAAACTAAATCTCTTACAAGGGTAGTGTGTTATCATGGAATGTAGTATCTGGAATGCATGATCAATTATAAAGTTAATAGTGAAATAATTAAAGTGAATAATGGAAAACGCGTTTATTGAGAAAATTATGGAAAAATGAATGATTATAGCTGTATATTTCGGGAAAAAAAATTAAAATGTATATTCAATGAACTTTATCAACATTCGTGTGTTTGGTTTACTCTCAATACCAATGCTGGTAATGTCCGGATATATCACAGAAACGGTTCATACTTATAATGTGTTCCGGACTTTTGGAAACTGAAGGACTTTTATCTGCGGTGAAGAAGTATGGTCACTGACAGCTCAGTCCTGGTGTCAAAGTTCATTGATTCTTTTTTTCAAAATAGCGTATATAGATAATTATTCATATGGTGGACGATACCACCTGGAAGTGTTGAAACAACCAAAAGGTGCCGCTTATAAACAGTCTTACTAATTCATCCTAACCTTCAATTAGGTAACAGTGATTGTGTATCAACATTTCGATGTTGACTATTAAAAAAATATTCTAGAGTCAGTTAGTTTCTTTGAGAGATGAAAGAAGAAGATCAAGATAATGAGGAGATTCAAGATTTTCTCTCCCCACTGTGAATGTTCGAATTGTTTGCCTAACCCTAAAATTACTACCTTATTTGAAATTTGATTTGTTTGTTGAATGAGTTATCATATTTTAATTATTCTTTGGGGTGGTAAGATCGCCCTTGTGGTGCCCCGTTCAAACGATCTAATCTTCCATCCATAGCCTTAATCGGGGAACAATGATGATGTATCAAGTTTCGATGTTATTGAGAAAAAAAAAGTCAGTTCAAAATGAGTTTTATATTAGTATCTATGAAACAATAACAACAACAACACATCTAAACATGCAGATCCAGCCCGGAAAATAATCTATTAAATAAAATATATTAATAAATATAAATAAAATATTCACATTTTTCAGTCCCACACCAATCCTCCCAGCTCTAATCAACACCCATTTAATACTCGACTCCATTTAAATACCTATTACAATAACCATCTCGTGCAGACCAAGTTTTGCCAAATTCTAGTCCGGTTTTTCGAGTGACCCCCCCTTCCCTCTCACTAATGGTGTGTCAGATCGGGAAGGGGGGGAGGAGGATGTTCTACGCGCGAATAGAGAGAGAGGGGGAAGAGGGCCAACTGGTCGTGTGGTGAATTTGACCTGGGCCAAATAGCTCACAGAAACAAGAAGGAAGTCTACCATCCAACAAGGCTAGAAGAATATAGGAGCAACATGGTAAGTCATACTCAAGATCTACAAATCACGTAAAGAATTAATTATTGGTTCATTGTTTAGAATAAATCGTGTGAAAATTCATTGTTTTATGTGGAATAATTAAAATGGGGAGGTAAGATCGCCCTTGTAGTGTCCCGTCCAAACGATCCTACATTTATGGAGCCTTGTATGGGGAGCAATGATTTTGTGTCAATATCAATATCAATATATATATATATATATATATATATATATATATATATATATATATATATATATATATATATATATATATATATATATATATATATGTATATATGTGTAGGCATATATATTTGTAAACTTGGTGGTAAGTCAGACTTCATATACAGAATGATAACTTCACAATAATATTTATAAAAAAAATATTACTTTCAATCTTTGTTTTTCAAACATCGTTTCCCAATTGAGACTATGAATGAAAGACCCACCACAAGAGTGATCTTACCACCCCTTTGTAATTATTTCGAATTGAAAACGATGAACTTTGACACCAGGACTGAGCTGTCAGTGACCATACTTCTTCACCGCAGATAAAAGTAACTCAGTTTTCAAAAGTCCGGAACACATTTTAAGTATAAACCGTTTCTGTGATATATCCGGACATTACCAGCATTGGTATTGAGAGTAAACCAAACACACGAATGTTGATAGCTTTTACTTTGAACCAAGTCACTTGGGCAATGTTCACTATTTTCCACTAACAGCAGATGTCAAGTTTATCATTATACAATGAGAGAATGTAATGAGTAATTCCAGGATAATTACTTCTGTTCACCAATTATTAATTTCAATCAAATACAATTTTTCAACGTTTTACCTTTTTCTCTTCAAAAAACTTCATTTTTTTTTCTTAGTATCAATTATTCTTATAGCTAAATTACATAACATGATTGAACAAATTATCGAAATTTGAAAATCAGTTCTGAAAATTCACTGAAAATCGTCGTTTATTGGTAATTCGGCAACGATTTTTTGGAAAACGGTGCAGTTTGAGAATGGAATTTGCTAATGATTTGGGGAACAAGAAGTAGTGGTCATAGAAAATACTAAAATATAATAGGTTTCACCAGTTCATAGAAATCAATTGCGAAATGTCAAAACCTAGCTACACATTCTAGTCAAGTTTTTGGTTTTGTAATTTCTGTTGAATTTCTCAGTTCTGTTGTTATGTATGTGTAATTAAATCAAATTGGAACACAAATCCGATCACACTTCCAAAATTAAGTTCAATTTAAAGATTTTAGAGTACAAAATATCATCTTAGTATGATTATTGTTTGCTTAACGACCCCACCAACGACTAGGTTATACGGGGGTACGAATGAGAAGGTGATTATGAACTACGAACTGATGATGAGTGAATGAACGTTTACAAAAACCCATGCCTTATGCAGGACTCAAACCCACGCTCAACGGTGACTTCAGTTTCTGAAGCGTGCCTCAGCTGACTGAGCTACCGAGAACGTCCTAAAACAGGTTACGTTTATGTTCTCAGCTGTGTCGGCGAGGTTCGATATGGCTATCAGCGCTCGCTCTAGTAGCAGTGATATCAACTAGTTACGCCGGTGACGGCCTCTCAATCGATCTGAGGCAACCCACAATGAGAGCAGGCAAACTACCTTCAAGGAAAGCTAATAAAACACAAAGGTACGACAGAAGTTCAAGTTCAAGGTCATTTTTTTTAATGCTGCTTAACGACCCCACCAACAGCTAGGTTATACGGGGGTACGAATGAGCGGGTGATGATGAAATGATGAAGTGATGATAGGTGAAAGGAGGTCTACAAAACCCCATGCCTTATGCGGGACTCGAACCCACGCCCAACAGTGACTTCAGTTAATACTGCTAGCAATAATTGAATTAGCCACCGGGGCGGCTTTTATGCTCTTCAATTATTATGACATTTCATTTTTGTGAATTCAAAATTTCATCACATTATTTTTATTCATTGACGTATTATCTTGAAACTGATTGAATTCACTGAAATAGAATGCCATAATAATTAAAGAGCATAAAATTATCTCTGAGATGTGAACTTTTCAGTCAATAACACTGGTTTTTAAATGTCAAAAAAAAGGAAAGATGAATATATTCATTTGTCTAAGGGCCGATTGTACCAACTTATGATCAAATATTAATTAGTTAATGATCACTCAAGGTACAAAAATCGCATAGGTAACCAAGGGTGATTACAAGTTAATTTGCTAATTTTTGCTTAATTCACTAATCATCACTTGGTCCAACCGGCTCTAAGCACCATGCCCGTTCCCTGTCAGAGCTTTTGAAAAAAAATGAACAGAATTGAAAACCAAATTGCTTTTATTGATGTGTGAAAAAGTACATTAAAAATGCGTTTTCTTCGTTATTTCACATCCGATTGTGCCATAAATCGTTTAAAATAGGTATAATAGATCTTTCCACATTCAGTATGAATTTGAGAGCTTTAAAAAAAAAAAAGTATTTCTCCCCTGGCCTATTCTTATGGGGAATTTCCATACTTTCCAATTTTTATCCGGAAAAACCGTCCGACCGATTTTTCTGAAAAACAATCCCAACCTATTCTGGTATAACACCAATTTGTAAAAAAAGTTTCGAGTTGATTGAAACTTCTTCCTGACCTGTATGCCGCGTACAAAATTACACAAAAAAAAAAACATAAAAACCAAGCCCAAAATTTTTCGGTATATGGAATGAAAATCTTCGCTACGCTCATCCAATAATTGACTAACCAACAATTTGACTTGGTACTCAGCACGCCGCTACCCACCGACATCAAAGACTGCCTAACCCGCGGCGAACTCCTCAAGATCAAGGACGACCTTCAGACCATCCTCGACCGCTCGATCGAGAGCCGCGACTTCCTCGACGCGCAGCTCCGCCAGTACCCCGGCGCGCCGCCAGAGTCGCTGCGAGGCATGATGACCGACATGTTCAACAAGATGCGCTGCCCCGCGCCAGAGAAGGGGGCCATGGGCGAGACGATGACAGGCGCCACCGGCTCCCCGGGTGACACCGGCAACAACGGCGGGCCCACAGGTCAAACGGGCCCCCAGGGTAACACAGGAGTACAGGGGGTGCAAGGCCCACGCGGTGTCCAAGGCCCACAAGGTGTCCAAGGTATAGAAGGAGCCACAGGACTGGTCGGTTATCCAGGTAATGCAGGACCTAAGGGCATCGAGGGAGCAACAGGAAGTAGAGGATTACAAGGAGTCCAAGGAGTCCAAGGAGTTACTGGTGTTTCTGGAATATCCGGATCTACAGGAGCTCAAGGACTTCAAGGATTACAAGGTCAGGAAGGAGCTACAGGTGTCGTTGGAGTGACAGGATCCCTGGGGGATGTCGGTATGACGGGGGCGGAAGGAGCGACGGGGGTGAGAGGAGCAGAGGGAGCTACCGGAGTGAGCGGGCGCGAGGGAGCGACAGGTGTGACAGGTCCTCAGGGTGCCGAGGGTGCCACAGGACCCACAGGAGCACAAGGTCTGGCGGGAGTGACAGGACTGGAAGGAGCTACGGGACGGACTGGAGAGCAAGGAGTTCAAGGAGTGCAAGGGCAGAAGGGATCCGACGGACCGACTGGAAGCACGGGACCTGCTGGAGTGAACGGATTGCCAGGATCGATCGTCGGCGCCGAAGGAGCTACAGGAGTGACGGGACCGACGGTGACGGGTCCTGCGGGAGTGAAGGGGTCGTCTGGAGCACAAGGTGGAGCGGGAGCCAATGCACCCGATGGAGCTCAGGGAGCGGCAGGGACAACAGGAGCGCCGGGTTTCAGAGGGGCGACTGGGGTCAAGGGCGTGGAAGGGGCTACGGGGTCTACGGGCGCGGCGGGAGACACGGGAGCGACTGGACAGAAGGGGGAGAAGGGAGCGGCGGGAGTGGTTACTATTGTTGTCAATGTTGGTCCTGCTGGCGCGGAGGGTCCCACGGGAGCGACGGGAGTGGCGGGAGTGGCGGGAGTGCAAGGGCCGCAGGGAACGACTGGATCTCCAGGCGTCGCGTGCGTCGGTTAAATACGACACGATGGTTGTCATGGGAAACCGAAGCAGGGTTGACATTGGGTTTATTTTTGTTGTTTTTTTCCACTGTTTTCGATCGTTATTTCTTCTCGTCCAATCATGATGTCGAACGTGAGCTACACAAGATGGCGTCTCTTGTCAAAGTTTCTCTCAAAACTTTGATCAAAACGTTTGTTTTAAGACGTCAGATTGTTTGGATATGGAAAGTTGTTTTGTAACCATGACAACCGACCTGTAGTCACCGCCTTCTGATTGGAAGGTACATAGCACGATGTAGTGATATCAAAAGAGTCTGTCATAATATACAGAAGGTGTACCGACTCCCATCGATACCAATGCTGGCCTTCCATACCTGCGATATTCGGGATATCGGATGTTGAAAATCGGACCAATCAGGGACGAGTCCGATGTGATTCTCGATCATTGAGCTCGGCTCTACTTTTTGCGATTTCGGATTGCGATATTACCGGAAGTTGTGTGTGTTTCTTCTTAATTCATAGTGTACAGTCTCTTTATCCCAGCTCTAAAGTTATTTATATTTCTAAACACGTGAGGTTCTATATCTACTCTTAAGATGGCAGTCTGAAAATCGCATTACGAAATCGGATTTCGGTGCACGAATCGCATACCGTTTAGTATGGAAGCCCAGCTTAATACCATGGCCACTTTTTCTGGTTTCTTGTGGACACTTCAGAATAAATGTTTCCATTTGCCTGTCACGATTTAGTGGGTTCTCTTGTGAACTAGATGTTGATTGGAGTGGCTACGGTACCGGTGACATTGTTGGACCTTGTAGGCTATAGTTCGATATAAAAGCGATAGTTCCAATAAGTTGAACGGGACGGAGATTTTGTCTTCACTTTATTTAAGGAAGCGAGTTCATCTCAACTGAGGTGAATTCCGAAACCTACTGGCCTACTTGTAGTACAGTACTTGCCAGTAGAATTATCTGATTCCAGTAGGCCTCGATAACGGATGGCAACCAGTACAATTCGAAAGTAAAAAGATGGATGATATCACTGTTTTCCAATAAAATGTTGAGATATGGAACACGCTGTATAGAAATGTAAATGCGAATCAACCTTGAATATATTTTGAATCCACCAACATCCATCTAAATGAAGTTTCTCTGCCTTATTTTACAACAGTATTTACAGTTCGATTTGTTAGTGAACTAACTCATGTAATCTAGCATCATCATCGGAGGGCGCCATTACTTTACTGGGTTTACTGGGACAAATAGTTCCAGTGTTTCCAAGACGCAGAATTCACTGGTGAGGGTTTCGGAACATCCAGTAAATTACTCGGAGTAGGTTTTGGAATGCATTCAGTATACTGGCAGTAGATTCTGGAGGTTTCGGAACGCAGCCTTGGTATCACTACATCGTGATTTTGGTCAATGAAAAAGTTGAGGAACTCGAAATACGGTATTATGTCCAACGACTCGAGTATTGGTAACCCTGCTTCGATCTTATTGGCTGGGATGAACACTTATTGTAGCATTGATCAATATTTCCCATGTGAAGATTGTCAAGATGATGGTTTTGTGTGCATTTTCTGCTGAATTATGATGAACTTGTAAATCTTGCGATGAACAATCTATCTTTACGTGGTGTTGTTGAAATAAATTCATTTAATTTTAAATTATAATCATTCTTAAACAATGGAGGAAATAGCAATGGATTGTTGCCAACTTCAGCACATTGATAAATGTTTATATTGTCTCTTCGAAATTACAAATTTACTATTTATTGAATAAACTATTTAATGTGATTTTTTTTTATTTTCTTCTCAACGATCTATACTCCTGGATCCTGATTCCTCAGATTCGTCATTTCCTTTTCATTATTCGTTTTACCCTTTTAGTTATTCTCGAGTTCCAAAATCGTGAGATATGAAATGGAATAATATTAACTGCATGATAGACTCTCTTCACGAGGCTAGCAGATTCTAGCCAATGGCACAGATAGTTTAGATACTTTCGAGGTAGTGGAAGTAATAACTATTCATCTCAAATCGCCTGATGAGAGATAAATAGATATTTCAATTCATTTATTTAATCACAGCTTTGGACCATTTGTGGCAGTTTATTCTATATACTATTCTTATTTTAACAATGGCGAATTTTTAGTTAAGGTATACAGTTTATAAAAATTTGAGTAGAGCAAAAAGGGAAAAGAAGTAAAAAAAGCAAAAAGTAGTTAGGTGTCATTTTGGAATGTGGGTCTAGAGATTCAATAGAATAGTGTTGAAAGCAGAGTATTTTGGTAAGGTTTCCATCTTTTCTTGGGGAGATCGTTCCAGAGACGAATGGATCCACCAAGAAAAGATTGGAGGCCAATGTTGGTGTCTATATTCACTCTAGCAATTGCCTATTTCAATTGATGATCCATGAACCTGCATAAAATTACATGGATATTTTAATATGAATCATGAAGTATTTCAAAGTGGCCCAAACAATGAAACATCATCCATGAAACGTAATTGAAATACACCATCGAAGGAAATCCATAACATCAATACCAGAAGTTCGAATAAATTGTATTTAAATGGTAACAATAAAAATAGCACAGAAAAGTCAGCCTTCTAGAGTCGACTTGGTCTACTGTCAAGTTAGACGAGGAAGTAAGACGCCTCACAAACTTGAGTAAATATTTTCTGAAAGCACAAAAGTGTTTAATTGAATATCCATCATTATATTTCATGTTGTCTTAACTATATGGAGTGGATATTACATTTGATTTTACATTCAAAACTCCAATAATTATATCATTATGCTCTTCATTCACTCTGGCAATTAGCTATTTCATTTACATATCCATGAATCTGCATAAAATTACATGGATTGGCGTATTTGAATATAAAATTGAAGTATTTTCAAAGTAGCCCAAACAATAAAAATATCATCCACATAACGCATCTGCTCTTAGATACCAGAGCTCTTCCCTCCTAGTCAGCCCTGCTCGCTTGCGACAATGCCCTCGGTGCCTCCGCATCGTACTCCTCCTCGGGCTCCGCGTCATCCTCTACTCCGCGCTCCGCGTCGAGCCAACGCGCCGGCGGCGGACTGGGGACGAACAGGCTGGGCAAGTGTCCAGACACCAGACCCTGTTGAGGAAGGAACAGCGAGCGGTATGGTGCAGGCGGGTTGCATTGGTTCACCAAGGGTGGAAACCAAGAGAATGCAGGAAATGGTTTAAATAACTGTTGCTGTTGTTCCTGTTGTTGTTGCAGTTGCTGTTGTTGTAGCCGTTGCTCTTGTTGTAGCCGTTGCTGTTGTTGTTGTTGTTGTTGTTGATGCTTCAGTTGGTAAAGTAATTGTTGCAGATGTTGTGGTTGTTGTAGTTGTTGAAGCTGTTGTTGCTGTTGTTGTTGCTGCTGCATTTGTTGCAATGATCGTTGTAATTGCTGGCATTTTTGATGCCGAAGTTGAAGTTCCAACACCTGTTTTTCCAGCGCTAGAACCTGCAGCTGTTGATCACGTGACGTAGCCGCCACGTGACCTGACTCAAGGTCATACTTAGAGACTGGAGTCTCGACCACGACGTTCGATCGGCGCTCATGATGCGGCGTGTAGGGGATGATCTTGCTGGGCGTCGTGACGCTGCTGTCGCCGCCTGGACAGACGGCGCGCGGGCAACAGGCGGGGAAGGTCAGAGTCAGGTCGTAGTCCCGGATGTGGCAGGGGGGTCTGGCGGACGTCGAGCCGCACCTGAGACACCGGGCATCACATGTACACTCAGTCACCTGCTTACTCACCCATGTATATATATATATATATGATTTGAGACTCTCTTTTCCATGATTCATATATGTGAATAAAGACGTCTTTTGGGTTTATTTAAATAATAATATCTATGAAAGAAGATGTGTTTCCTTTTACCCCTCCGTCTTGACTGACGCTTGGAAGCCGTTCTTGACGGCCGTGACTGTACAAGTGAACCACAGGCAGAAACCCTGCACCTGAAACGTGATGGGAGCTTCCGGGACATTCTGCCGACCCAACGCCAGGCACTGCATGGACAGCTCTGCAAAACGACCGTGGTATGAACATTCGGTCACATATATATATATATATATATATATATATATATATATATATATATATATATATATATATATATATTCCCGGTCGTGACGTATCTTTTACGACATGGCTAAATTATCCCACACATCTCGAGATTGGTTCATATGCGAAAAGTTTAATTATCATATATATATATATATATATATATATATATGATAATTAGTCACTTTTCGGTGAATTGCCTTTCCTTGGAACATTTCGACGTTTCGGCTGAAAACGTTCAGCCATCTACAGGAGTCGTTGTGGTGTGGTGGTCGGCAATGGAATTTATATATTTATATATATATATATATATATATATATATATATATATTCAAAAATGTGTGATGTGAATAATATTTTCGAGAATACCATGAACATCAAATTTCGTGAAACCATTTCTTTCCCAGCTCACACACTCATTCATATTCATAGGGATCCAGATGTATTTCAGTCATGCTCTCAACTATAACCATCCAGCCATATCAGCAAGGATGACTGTTACACCGAGCCCACGTATACATTACTCCAGTATACGCTCTCCAGCATCCCCTCACCTGTCATGTTCGGCTTCTTCACTTGGAATTCCACCGAATTCATGGCCGGTTCAACGCCTAACCACTGGACCGCAACACAAAACACTAGCAGCCATCCTATCATCATCGATTCACTATACTCTGAGACAGTTTCACAAACCGCTAACTGTTAGTTACCATGTGTAACCAAGAGTGATACGCTAACTGTCGCTGAATGCACTTGTAACACTCAGTGCACTTGACACCCAACTGTTGCTTGTGAACAGGACACTGTGCAGCTTGTTATGAGGGACACAGCGTGGCACGGGAGAGTGACGATCAACAGGTAGCTAGCAATATTATTATTCCTAGTGTAAATATAAATATATATATATATATATATATATGTATATATATATATATATATATATATTATTGGGATATATATTCCATTTCAACAACTTTCAGTGGGTTATTATAATGGTACGATTCGAATAATGGTACGGGACTTGAACTGTTTGATCGACAAGTTTCAGCTACTTCAGCTGTCAGGATCATAGAATTCTAACAACTCTGATTAACCACCAGTAGGTTATTATGATGGTGTGATTTAATACTGTTCAAATATCGCGTCATCCCCCGGGATTTGAACCCGGATCTCCAGATTGCCGGTCTGACGCGCTACTCATCACCCCAGACCTTCCTCTCTGTCGTAATGGGTAGCGAGTCAGACCGGCAATCTGGAGATCCGGGTTCAAATCCCGGGGGATGACGCGATTTTTGAACAGTTTTAAATCGTGCCATATATATAAATCTTTATTTCGATCTCTGCCCATGTATATTGGGTTGTCTTGATGACACAGAATAACAATTGAATTGAAATTTAGATAAATACAAATGAATAACAATTTGAATATAAGGCTGAATTGAGACTAAAATTATGAAATAATAACATTTTGAACCGGTATTTTCATCGATTATTTCTTCTTTCTATTATTACATGTAGACCCACTAACAAGGTCTGCTTGTTAGCCGATAAAGGCGGTAGCCACTTTGATCGACTAATCTTATTTCTTCTAGCATTGAATTCGGGTTATTCTTCATCACAATGACTCTCATAAAATACTTGATAAGTGTTTAATATCAACAAAGAAGCTGTGTTAATCCTTATCGAACACTCAAGCCAGCTCCGAATTACACCACTTGGAGTTTCTGGAGGATTCCGATGTCGGTAAATCTTTGTCTTTTAAGCGTGTGCTTGCACGGTGCTTTTTAAAATAGGGGTTTGTATCTTCACTAATTTTGTCCGTGTTCACGTACCAGTATGAATTGGATGAAAAGTATATGAGATAATTGAATGCTCCTAAGTTCTTATGTCATTCTATTTTTGTGAATTCAATAATTTTTAAGATAATACGTCAGTGAATATCAAGAATGTGATGAACTTTATTGACTTATTATCTTGTAACAGATTGAATTCAGAAGAATGGAATGTCATATTGATCAAAGAGCATGCAATTATCTTGGATTCGGTATACTTATTATTTTATTCACATTGGTTCGTGAACATGGATGGAAGTGGTGAAGATGAATTGCTCTAATTATATAAGCACCTTGCATGCACCGCCTTCTGAAATAATTGAACTCAAGGTGTATATATAGCTTTCCATTACATTTCATATGAATAAGCCTATGTCGCTCATCCAACAATGCATATGTTGCGTCTTACTCATTATTATCATTCTTTGACTTGAGAATGGATCAACCGACGTCTTTAGATCTGTGATATCATAACAGAGCGTCATTAACCCAATATAAAATAAATGAATGAAGAATGGATCATTTTTCTCATATATTTTGTAGACAGCTCCAAAAATTGTAACTCAATCAGATACTTGAAACTTTACTGATGTTGGATTAGGGATTTGTGTTTCATATCCAATTATTTCAATTTTCATTTCATTGGCTATTAATGATTTTTATACTGTTCTTATTCATACTATAATGCAGGTAGTGAGGCACATGTTGTTACGGGCTCCCGCTCCATTCTCACTACCTGTATTGCATTAGTGCTTGAGTGCATTATTCCCACTATAAAGAATCCTGTTGCATAAATTATTTAATAATTAATATTGAGAGTCAGTAGTTCCATGAATCACCACAAGGCCCTGTGGCGCAACGGTAGCGCGTCTGACTCCAGATCAGAAGGTTGCGTGTTCAAATCACGTCGGGGTCAAGTTTTTTACTGACGACTTCACTATTCTGAATGTGCTGCTGGAAATAATGTTTTTACAAATATTGGTGGAATGAAGGTTCAATTGATGGTTGGAACTAATTAATGTTGATTTATGATTGATTTTACTTTCGAATTTTATTTTCATGTTGATCTCAAGTTAGAATGTGTGCACTACACATTGTTTTGTGGTATAACGACTATGATAAAAATAGAGACAAATCCTAATAAAATTGTTTCAATATGAAGATTGTCTGACATTTCCGGAGTCCTGTCACTCCCTTCATCAGAGGAATAAGGATGAAAGATAAAATAATAATAATAATAATAATCTTTATTCAATTGAGCATAGTATTGTACAGTATGTAAAAAAACGAATGTACAAATATGCTATAGAATGCGTCGCATATGTATATAAAAGAAAAGAGATAAAAGTATGAAGAAACAAGTTACATTATTTCATTAGTTATCTTATAGTAACATTACAAGCACATTATTTCTGATTTCCAATGTAAAAAAATGGTTAAGTGTACATAAATATCTTGCATTGTAAAATGAACAAGAACTGTTCAGAAAAAGAAATATAATTAGTATCTTGTACACATTAAAGATCATGCTGAAATAAAATCTGCAATTGTGTATGGACTTATATTGATGAGATGGCGTTTTAGGTTTGATTTAAATGAATTTATTGATTTGATTTGTTTTATTTGATCAGGTAGACTATTGTATAGAAATGTGCCCATGTAGTCAGGACTATTCTTGAAAGCTGCTTGATTGTGATCCGGATGCTGAAAGTGGCATTTCTGTCTGGTGTTTATGTAGACCTCGTTAGTGAGTAGACTTGGTCTATTTACGTAGATAAATATGACGGTATTATATATATATATATAGCAGTCACAGTCAGTAGGCGAAGTCGACGAAATATTGGTCGGCATGAACACCTGTAATGAGCACCTACAATCGCTCGTACTGCTCTTTTCTGTGCAATAAGGATTCTCTTCGCATGAGTCGAGATACCCCAGAATATTATGCCATAACAGAGGTGAGAGTACACTACACCATAGTATGCCGTAAGAACTGCATTTTCGTTGGCTATACGACGTAGATTACGGAGCAGGTATGATGCAGATGATATTTTTTGCATCAAATAACTGATGTGATAAGACCAGTCAAGGGTGTCGCATATAATGAGTCCAAGAAATTTTGTGTTCGAGACTTGTACCATGCTTTTATTGTTAAGTCTGATCAGCGGACTGCACTCCGATGAAGTTCGCTTTTGGTGAAATTTCATGAATGTTGATTTACTTTTGTTTATTATAAGTTTCGATCCATTACACCATTCAACCATGCTATGCGTGGCTGCGTTTGCAATTGCAGTGACAGAGTCTGCATCTGATGCTGTTAATAAGTGACTCGTATCATCCGCGTATACAGTTAAAGTTACATTAATTTATAAACTGAATCTATAAACATAGTTAGAAGTATAGATATTGAATATATATATATATATATATTGTATTGAATGTTTCTTCATCAAAACGACTAGATTTATCCATCAGTATCAATTATTTCATATATATATATATATATATATATATATATATATATATATATATATATATATATATATATATATATATATAACGATCGAGATCATGGTGAATCAGAATTGATATAATTGTTCAATTAATCGGGTTACTCGACCAGGTTTGTTTACACATTGCTTGTAGCAACAACAGCGACACCGCTAGCACGTGTCTGCGTCACAGCGCATGCGCGTTATGACATAACCACATGACCTTGGCAGGATGTGCACGATACGAGCCGGGTTGTACGGGCGTGCAACAGGCAGTTGGGTGCAAGTGTTTGACAGAGACAGCTGCTGTGTAGGTGAGTACTGACAGAGAGAGAGAGATGTATATTATTCAATACTCTCTTTTCCGTGATGCATATTTGTAAATAAAGACATCACCTGGGTTCATTCCATGGATTAATATTCAATTGAATGAAAATCTATTGAATAAATCCGAAAGATGCATCTATTTACACATATATATATATATATATATATATATATATATATATATATATATATATATATATATATATATATATATATATATATATATATATATTAAATTTGATTGGGGGGAGAGAGAGAGAGAGAGAGAGAGAGAGAGACACACAGTCAGACACACAGAGCGTTGTCTCATCATTGTCTAGCTGTTCTTTCAAAAGATTTTATTAACATATTTATTCTAGTCAATAATTCGTTATCTTAGGACAGGTTATGACACTCTTTATTGGTTATCCATTTAGTGTTGAGCACCACTATTGCTTGGTTAGTTGAGAGACTGGTTAATCGAACACGGGTTACATGACATGACATAATCTAATCAGTCATCTTCTCATTCGTACCCCAAATAACCTCACTGTTGGTGGGGTCGTTTCAGCCGGACACGATGATCTCATCTCATATTCCCATATTTAATTTATTGTTCACTCTTTCCAAACTAAATCCTCACTAATCTCGCCATAACCGTCTAGTCATGTAGTAATTGACCTTGGTTCCGAAGTGACTGGCAGTAAACGTGATGTATGAGTTGTTAATAGGGGGATCCAACTGACTGTGGAGTGTTGTTGTCGTCGTCATGGTTACCCCGGCTGTTTTTTACACTGACTCCCGAAATATGACAGACTAGACTTAGCAAGACTTGGACTAGCTGAACCTTAATCGGTTAAAATATAACAATTGTTCATTGTTGTGATTGTTGTTATTCATCTTCATCGTTCAATTGTACAAATAATTGTCTGACTGAACATATATATATATGTATATATATATATATATATATATATATATATATATATATATATATATATATATATATACATATACATACATATATATATATATATATATATATATATATATATATATATATACATATACATATATATATATATATATATATATATATATATATATATATATATATATATATATATATATATAGGCCTATATATATATGGCGGGTATTATTATCACTCAAAAATACTTCCTCGTCGGGGAATCGAACCCCGGACCTCATGCTTGATACACATATGCTCTTTCCTTCTGAGCTAACGAGGGGGGTATCTTTCAATGATAAAAATGTGTGTGTAATGGTACAGATGGAGGTTGAGGGGTAGAGATATGTTACAGTTACATCACGTGCTGTACGTTTCAACAGAAAGCCATGTACTCACATTCCCGCCTACTTCTACAAGGTTAATCCGGAGAACAGTGTATAATTGGTCGTGAATGCCCAAGTGCATCACATATCATATTAATCAAAGAGCATAAATTATCTTGGAGATGTGAATTTTCATTCAATCAAACTGAGTTTTGGAAATGGTTAAAAATTGTGAAGATAAATTTCTCGATTTGTGTAAGCACCCCCGTAAGTTGACAAGGTTGGAGTCCTCAGGTCTAGATCATGACAAAAATAGAACAACTATCATATTATAATAAACGACGAATGTATGAAATGTTGGATGAAAAATATAAAAATATAAATATTATCTCAATAATGTAGGGAACCATTGAAATCACGAAATTTACAATCATTGTTGCCCGATCAAGGCTAAGGATGAATTAGTGAGAATGTTTAGAAGCGACATCTCTTGGTTGTTTCAACACTTCGAGGCGGTATCGTCAACGAATATAAATAATTATATATAGACTAATATGAATTGAAACCAATGAACTTTGACACCAGGACTGAGCTGTCAGTGACCATACTTCTTGACCGCAGATAAAAGTCTTTCAGTTTCCAGAAGTCCGGAACACATTATAAGTATGAACCGTTTCTGTGATATATCCGGACATTACCAGCATTGGTATTGAGAGTAAACCAAACACACGAATGTTGATATCTTCCACTTTGAACCTCTTAGGCAATGTTCACTTCTTTCCATTAACAGCAGATGTGAAGTTTTGAAAGAAAAAGAAAAGTGATAGGCCTGAATTAGTACAATACTTAACTCTACTAATTAAATGTCGTGGTCAATAAGTACTCAATCCAAACATTCGCTTCGCAGACTGGAGGAGTTGACCAAACACACAAATGTTCAAAACTAATTAGACTTTCTGGAAGCGATTCAATTTTATTTATCTGTAATTTTTCTATCTCTTTTTTTCTCAATAAAAAAATCTGTGCTGAAACTAAACTGTATCCAATAATAACATGAAAAAAATGAAATCAATATCATAAAAAATAATCAAATTTTTAAATATTATTGAATCATTCTAATTATTGTTAGTAACCATGAGTACAGTCGGTTGAAAGTTAGTATTCGGGCTAGAGTTGCGATGCTGAAATGCAGTTTGCTGATTGGCTGTCTCAGACAACACGCTGCGGTGGCTAGACAGGTAATGACGTCATCCATGCTAAGTGCACGTGCACTCAATTATCTAGGCTTGTTCATTGTTATGGACGACTTTAAAGGACATCATTACCCAGAAACTAGATTTTAATGATTAATTACGATATTCATTTTCCTCTAATTCATGAGAAAACCATAAATCAACGTCCTAATTCGACCCTTTCAAAGGACATCAGTCACATCGCAACCATGAAACTAGATTTTATTGAATTATTACGCTTCTTTCTCCTCTAATTTCTGAGAATAAGAAAAAACATAATTTTAATTTCATCATTTTAGAGGACACATAGCTCTCGATTACCCCGATTTCCAATATCTTCAAGATGGTGTTAGTGATAAATATTCATCTCATATCGCATAATGTCAAGCGTATAGCCTACGCCTGACGATCAGGCGATTTGAGATAAATATTTAACCATCTTGAAGGTATTAGAAATATCTATGTTTCCTCGTTTTCAGAATTTCGATATCTCACACCGTTCAAAAGTTATCACCAAAAAACTGATATTCCGCTAAAACGACTTCTATATCGACTCTTAATGCGAGGATACCTAATAGTGTTATGTAAACTCGAGTTGATAAGATAGCGTACAGGTTTATGTATTTATTGGTTCTTTAAACAAGATTAAAAGCTTTTATTAAATGAATAGTCATTCAGCATTGGATAAGCAGGCCTAGACACAAGATTATATGGACGATGGGAAAACGCAATAGTGGTAGTGCTATTGGATGAGTTGACTTGTTCTACGTGTTCTAACGTGATATCGTTCTAACGAATGCATCTAATGTCGCTGTTTTTTGTCATAGAGAAAGTATTCCGGCCTAACGATGGTGAAAGCAAGGAAGTTTGTGTTGCTCAAACAGTTCGACGGAGAGCCCAAGGAGAGCGACCTTGAAATCCAGGAGGAGGAACTCGCTCCGATCAAGGACGGAGGTGAGACATACCTAGAACCACCTTGACATGATAATTAGATGGGCGTAGCGAAGATTTTCATTCCATATACCGAAAAATGTTGGGCTTGGTTTTCAACTTTCAATGTTTTTTTTTCATTTTTTTTTTTTGGAATTGTGTACGTGGCAAACAGGTCAGGAAAAAAGATCGATCAACTCGAAACTTTTTCTACATATTTGTGTCACACCACAATAGGTTGGGATGGTTTTTCAGAAAAATCAGTCGAACGGTTTTTCCGGAAAAAAAATTGGAAATCTCGGAAAATCCTCATAAGAATAACCCAGGGGGAAATACTTCAGAACAAAAATTTTTCAAAAGCTTCCAAATTCATACAGAATATGGAAACAACTTTCATACACAATTATTTTACACATTACATTATTTATTATTATTATAAAGCATAGTACGGGCAAAAGACGGAATAGCTCACGGTCTTTGACATCCCAGGCAGCCCTAGAAACGTCGGTGGAGTCACCTCCGCCCCCCAAACCCGACATTGTTGGATGGGGAGATCGAAAATGATGTATATATATATATATATATATATATATATATATATATATATATATATATATATATATATATATATATATATATATATATATTATCATTATTATTATCCTAACCGCGTCTGATGTGCCGTTGTTGCGTTACAGAGATCCTTGTGAAGGCTGTCTGGCTGAGCGTCGACCCCTACATGCGGTGAGCTCACAACCATGATTATATAGTATCAATATGTCAATATAAATATAAATATATACGGTAGATATGAATATGTGATGTTGTGACGTAGTAGATATTGTTTTTTTTGTCGCGTCGTTTGAGTTAAATTCTTACTTGACGTTTCGGTGTCCATGTTGAGACCTTTCTCAAGAGTTTAATTTAATTGGAAATGTGCATATATATATATATATATGTATATATATATATATATATATATATATATATATCTATATATATATATATATATATATATATATATATATATATATATATATATATATATATATATAATTCACACATTAGTCTGGTTCAGAAGAATAGAACCGTCTCAGAAGGAAGAAGAAAGAAGAGACTGACTAATTGACTAAGTGACTAAGTGAGTCTAGTCAGTCTCTTTCTTCTGAGACGGTTCGTTCTTCTGAACCAGACTAACTCTTGAGAAAGATCTCAACATGGAGACCGAAACGTCGAGTAACAATTCAACTCAAACGACGCGACGGAAAACCCAATATCTTATATCTCATCTCACCATACTGATATAACCACAAAAAAAAAAGAGGATGATCGACCAAGGCGGGAATCGAACCTCGATCCAGTGTGCTAGCCACTCGACTACTAACGTTTGATGAAGATGAAGACCTGTGTTGATATTGTTCCTGATTGTTCTCGTGTTCTCTCGTTCCAGGCCGTACTCGCGCCGGTTCAAATGTCCGTTCACTATGATCGGATCCCAAGTGGCCAAGTAAGTGATTAGATGAGAGTTAGCGAAGATTTCCACAAAACTCTTACGGAGCTTTGTCTGAGTGTTTGTTTGTTTGTGCGCACTGCACAGGTCGCAGGGTTTGACAGATCGACATGAAACTTTTTCTGTGTACGCAAACCTATCCAACTTAGAACCCTATAGTTTTTTAGTCATGTCTGTTGGACCATCTTTCAGAAGTATCATCTCAAAGTTTCTGAAACCCTATAAGATTGAACTGAGCAGAAAAAATTGAAAAATAAAATCTCACCAATAACTCTCAGCAATCCAAATAAGTTGGCGCCATATAATTTGTAAGAAATTATATTTTAATGCAGAATTCAAGTGGTTAGGGGGTTTTTAGGGGATTTAGGAGACTAAAAAATCAAAGAAAACTTTTTTCAATATCCCAATCCCAGGTTTTCCAAATTCGCATGAATAATTTCATGTGGTGGGGGGGGGGGGGGTGGTGGTAATATCGTCTGGATTGTCACATCATTAAAGGAGGGGGGGGGGTCATCATCGCTGTGACCAACTTGGACAAGGGGGGAGGGGGGGGGGGGGGTTCGATATACCCTAAAATTGTGTGACATAATTTATGGACAGCCTCTTATAATATAAGATAAAAAAGATGGAAAATAACCTGAGGGCGGGCCGGATTTTGGAGCCCCCCGACGTATCTGATTGTTTGTTTTGTTTGTGCCAGGGTGATTGAGAGCAAGAGCAAGGACTACCCGGTGGGCAGTCACGTGGTAGGATCGTACGGCTGGCGGGACCACACCGTCGTCAACACCACCTCACAAGACACGCCCGGCCTGCCCAACGCGTACCTCATCCGAGACGAGCTGGTGTGGGGCCTGCCGCTGAGCCTCATGCTGGGGGTGCTGGGCATGCCGGGGTGAGTCGGGGGGGGGGGGGGGGGGCTGCTGCTGAGCCTCATGCTGGGGGTGCTGGGCATGCCGGGGTGAGTCGGGGGGGGGTAGGGGGGGGCTGCCGCTGAGCCTCATGCTGGGGGTGCTGGGCATGCCGGGGTGAGTCGGAGGAGGGGGAGGGGGGGCCTGCCGCTGAGCCTCATGCTGGGGGTGCTGGGCATGCCGGGGTGAGTCGGAGGGGGGTAGGGGGGGGCTGCTGCTGAGCCTCATGCTGGGGGTGCTGGGCATGCCGGGGTGAGTCGGAGGGGGGTAGGGGGGGGGCTGCTGCTGAGCCTCATGCTGGGGGTGCTGGGCATGCCGGGGTGAGTCGGAGGGGGGTAGGGGGGGGCTGCTGCTGAGTCTGATGCTGGGGGTGCTGGGCATGCCGGGGTGAGTCGGAGGGGGGGGGCCTGACGCTGAGCCTCATGCTGGGGGTGCTGGGCCTGACGCTGAGTCTGATGCTGGGGGTGCTGGGCATGCCGGGGTGAGTCGGGACCACTCACAATAACGTGCTAGGGCCAGCTAGCTCCAAGAGGCTAGGACTTGAATTGGTTAATGTTTACTAAAGAAGCTACCAACAATGACGATATATTGTAAAAACAAAGTCACGGTCTCTTGGACGGCAATAATTCATCACGTTTCACAGCCCACCTCAAGATCAGGGCTGGGATTCTGTCTAACAACAATGGAAATACAAGAGACTAGAGATGTTGTCATGACAGGTAACTTGTGTAGTCGATATTAACCAATCTTAGTCCTAGCCTGTTAGAGCTAGTCAGGCCTAGGACGTTATTTATTAGGTGGGGATCCTGGACCGTGCTAGTGCTAGCTAGATGCCACAGCTCTGAGAGGGGGGGGGGGGAGGGGGGGGCTGGACCTGTACCCAATACAGTCCCTGCTAGTGCTAGCTAGATGGGGGGGAAGGGGGGCTGGAACCGTACCCAATACATTCCCTGCTAGTGCTAGCTAGCTACAAGAGACTGGGACTTTCATGATCAATGACATTTTTTCAAGATCAAAGTCATTGAGAAACTGATACGGAATGAGTAATGAATAAAACAGGAAGACTGTGACCTGATTGTTTTGAACTCAAGGTGTGTATATAGCTTTCCATTACATTTGAATAAATATGTCTATATGAAAATAACCCTTCCAATAACGCATACGTTTCCCTAGTCTATTTCATTTTTTTATATGTTGTTTTTAACGACGCACTGTTATGATAGCGCAGATCTAATGGCGTTGGATGGATGATTAATGAGATGATGGGATGATGAGATGGAGGTTCTTGGGTAATTGGAAGGATAGTGGGAAAGAAGCGATCATGACCGACTTATTGTAGGAACCATCCCGGCATCAGCCTAGACTACAGAGGGAAAACCACGTAAAACCCCTGTAAAGATGGTCGGCGACGGGGATCACCCCTCGCCTCCCGGATCACATGAAGCGATCCTAGTGTAATAATCTAACACTTGTTGATCGCAGGAACACGGCGTACTTCGGCCTGCTGGAGCTGTGTAGCCCGAAGGCGGGGGAGACGGTCGTGGTGAGCGGAGCGGCCGGGGCGGTGGGCAGCCTGGTGGGGCAGATCGCCAAGATCAAAGGTAACGCAGCGTTGTTTGGCTGGTAGTCATGGTAACGGTAAGCTCAAAGGTAACGCAGCGTTGTTTGGCTGGTAGCCATGGTAATGGTGGGCTCAAAGGTAGTATAGTGTTCAGATAGCGTACAACAGAAGTGACAGGCTACAGATTAATCGAAATACCACAAAACATGAAGAATACCAGAAATATATCCTTGTGAAATATTCAATTTCAAAGTTCATTTCAAAAATATATATTGATGGTGATGAGGCGGAATGTGGTTAGCGATATTTTTTTCTTTTTTTTCAATTTCCATGATAAACAATTCAGCAGGTCATCTTCATCGATGTGCAAAGTGTCGTAAGTGACATGTCAATACATTAGGCGTGGTTAACAATATAATTGTGTCGTAAGCGACAAGGATTCTGTACATTTGCCGTAAGAGCCAACACAATATGTCGTAAGGGCCAAATATGCTATGCTATTGAATACAACACATTTGGTCGTAAGCGCCAAATATGCTATGCTAATTCCTCACTGAAATATAAGTTCGTGAGAACTTTCTGAATTTCCATGAAAATTTGTGACGATCTGTAAACGTGTTCACGAATATCACACATTAATTTTGAAGATTTTTTCTTCAAGTTTGAAATTATTAAACGTTTTCAATTTCCTGTGAACAATACTGATAATGGCGCTTCCGACATTCTACCTTCATTTTGCCTAATTTTCAAATTCAATAGTCTATTTCAAAAATATATGGGCCTATACTTGGAAATTATCAAAATTTGATAAGTATATTTCAAATATATATCCTTGTAGAATATTTCACTTCCATCAATGCTGCATGCCCACACGCCTGTACGTGACCCGGACGCTCTGATTGGTCCAGGTTGCCGCGTGATCGGGTTTGCCGGCACAGACGACAAGTGCGTGTGGCTGACCAAGGAGCTCGGGTTCGACGCCGCGTTCAACTACAAGAACAAGGACATCGCCACGGCGCTCAAGGAGGCGGCTCCCAAGGGCGTCGACTGCTACTTCGACAACGTGAGTACAATCAATTAGACGAGCTTTAGCGAGGATTATCTCCACAGGTCAAACGGCCACAGCTATCAACTTCAAACTTTCTTTCAATATGGTTCCTCATATAACTCAGGTCTGTATAGTTTTGTGGCATTATCGGGGGGTCACTTTTTTTTATGAATTTTAAAAATTTCAAAAATAACCAATAGAATAACATGGCGGAAAAAAAAAGAAAATATTTCTATTTTCTAAAAAAATGGAATTTTGTATCAAGTTGAATTATATTTTGATATCGGTACACATTTCTAAAAAATTTCAGCTTGATCGGGTCAGCCATTTTGAAGAAAAAACATAAAATGTGCTAAATTGGTACGACTCGAAGCAGTTTTTACACATTTTCACCCATACTATTACTATCCGCTCGTCTAACAACGCACATATGGCGTTGTTGAACCATATTGTCTGGAGAGAGAGAGAAAGAGTTAGTAACGTGTGGGTTGTTTTGTCGTCAGGTTGGCGGAGAGATGAGCTCGGCCATCTTGAACGCTATGAACTACCGAGGCCGAGTGTCTGTGTGCGGCGCCATCTCCTCGTACAATGCCGACGTCAAGAAGCAACCACAAGGTCAGTCAAGCTCACCCATTGGTCACCTTTTACTACCCTCATTCTCATTGGTCAATTTTTTTTTTAATGTTGCTTAACGACCCCACCACCAGCCAGGTTACACGCAGGTACGAATGAGCGGGTGATAATGAAACGATGAAGAGATGATAGATGAAAGGACGCTTACATAAACCCATGCCTTATGCGGGACTCGAACCCACGCCCAGCGGTGACTCCAGTTACTACCGCTAGCGATAGTTGACTTAGCAACCCGGGCGGCTTCATCAAAGTCCCTAGCATGGCAAGCCTGCGACGGAAGTTTGAAACCTCGTAGTCTAACCAGGCCCGGTCGTAGTGATTTTTTTCCGCGATTTATTCTGACGGCCTCAAATCCTTAGACCTGTGCAGTGCCCACACAAAAAAAAAAAAAAAAAAAAAAAAAAACAGACAAAGCTCTGTAAGAGTTGCTTGGAAACCTTCGCCAACACTCATCTAATGAAAAAAAAAAAATTGTATATTCTAAGAAGAAATATGCCGCCCTAACTGGCCGCTTACGCCGCTTACGCCCCGATTGTACTGCGTGTGTTGGTATGTTGCAGCGTCGATCATCCAGCCCGCGATGGTGTTCAAAGAGCTGAAGATGGAGGGTTTCATCGTCCACCGCTGGATCAGTCGCTGGGAGGAGGGCATCAAGGCCAACGCCGCGTGGATCAGGGAGGTAGGAACTAGACGGAGCTACGTAACGCTCGAATGGCCGGTTCAGACGAGGCTCTACCGTGCCGTTGATTACAGTTAGATTGTTAGGACGGAAAGTTTTTATTATACCGTATTGTCCCGAATATAAGCCGACCCCAAACATTTAGATCAAAAACTGAAAAAAGGGATTTTCTCCTTTCCACGTAAATCATCACTCTTTCGAGTTAGAATTTAGTCCATTTCGTATTGCGGGCGCGAGGAAGCTATCCCAACTGCGTGTGAGAAACCGTTGCTAGGGCCTCACGATCGTGTGTACTCGGCTAGTGCCGATGACGCGCGTTCGTCATATGGCCCGCCTACTCGTCAAGGTCTGACAAGACAATGCAGCTAACAGCTCAACGTGCCTTTTTTTATTACTGCGCGTCAAATAAAATTGATGGATAATGGGGAAATGATGCTTCTTCATGATAAAACATTTATTAAACGTGTTTTTAGTGCAATATTTTGGAGTTTCAAGTTGATTTCATTGTTAAGAGTGTGCATGTGTAGTGCGCCCAATCATATTTAGAGAAAAACGTGTTTTTGACCGATTTTAGGCCGAGATCCGCATACAAGCCGAGGGTGACTTTTGGACTCGCAATTTCGAGAAAAACCCTCAGCTTATATTCAGGACAATACGGTGGTTGGTTTTAAGTAGAGTTAATCTTCAGGTCGGTTGGTTTTGAGGAGTTGCTTTTAGGACAGTTGGTTTTGAGTACAGTCGGTTTCAGGACAGTTTGTACCGTCACAAAGACTTCCTATTCTGCCACGACGGTCAGCTGACCGATGCCCGCTTGGTTTCAGGGTAAGCTGGTGTACAAAGAAACGGTGACGCAAGGCTTCGAGAACATGACGAAAGCGTTCATCGGAATGCTGCGCGGAGAGAACGTCGGTAAAGCAGTCGTCAAAGCGTGATCGGTCGATACAACAGTACACGTGGGGTCGATAAGGTGGTGTTCGAGATACACGATAACGTAATCGAAATTTATATTTCGAAAAAACAATTGTTTCAATATTAAATAAAAAGTATTTTAAGATTATGCATTTTGTTATTTTGACTTGAACACTTTCTTGATTGTACCTTTCGATAGAGATCGTATCATTTATTCGAAGGCTTCAATCATTTTGGAGTGTTAAGATCGCCCTTGCGGTCCGAACGATCCTATTTTTTCATCCTTTGCCTATATAGGGAAACTATGGCTTCGTGTCAAGTTTTTGATTTTGATGAAAAAAAACATAAAAGGAGTATCTCTTGTCAATATATTATTTTTCCACTGTTATATTTTCAACCACCTTTGGGGCTGTCCATAAAAGACATCCACATATCGGCGGGGGGGGAGGGGGGTCATCAACCATGCGACAATGTGTGACAAGGGTGGAGGGGGGGATGTACACTAATGTGACATCCTCATTTACACTACCGGTACATATTATTTGTTTCTTTCAATTTTCAGGAAAATAAGTTGACGCCATATAATTTGGAAGAACTTATTTTAAATTTATTTGTTATATTCATGTTTTTATTTTTACCCATTCAGTGGTTTTTTTTTTTATGTATACTGTGTTCTTCTTGTTCTTCCATTGTTATTATATTCAGGTTTATATTTAAAGCATGTCCTATAAAGAGTTGATAACTCGTGGAATTTTCATGCTCAACCCAATAAATAAACAATAAATAAATAAGTGCAGAATTTAGGTGGTTAGGTGGTTTTTAGGGGATTTAGGGTACTTAAAAATTGAGGAAAACTTTTTTCAATATCCCAATCCCAGTTTTTCCAAATTTGCATGAATAATTTCATGGGGTGAGGGGAGGTAATATTGTTTGGATTGTGACATCATTAAAGGGGGGGGGGGTCATCATCTCTGTGACCAACTCGGACAAGGGGGGAGGGGGGTATATATACCCTAGAATTGTGTGACATCATTTGTGACATCGTGTGACACATCGAAAGGAACAGCCTCGGCTGTTCCTTTCGATGTGTCGTGCCCTGACTGGCCTAGATCAAGTACCGGTTATGGATGTCAACAAAACTACCGGAAATATAAACCTGGTAAAAATGAATCGAGCGCCTGACTAACCAACGGGTATTCAGTGCACTCTGAGGGAAAACCCTGATTCATAAAAGATCCATAAAGGACACACAAAAGATCCATAGAGGACACCCAAAAGATCCATCAAGGACAAAATCAATCAAAAGATCCATTAAGGACAAAATCACAATTAAATTCCACAACCCAGCAGTATGGCCTGCAAAAGCAAAGGAAACAACCAAAAGTCAATTTTAAGACAAAATCCGAAAGACTAATAATCAGTAGTGGGCAGAAGCCCGGAACTGAAAAGCAAAAATTAGGAGTGCAATAAATTGCCTCAGCCAAAGATTCTGGTGCGACATCATTTATGGACAGCCCCTTTACAAAGAAATGATCAAGACTCGAAGTTTATATTTTATTCTCACATTTAACCAAGTTGTCATGTGTTCAACCTTGTATTAATTGGTAGCCGCTATATTCATCGGACCATCGTTCTATGACAACACATGCAAATGTTGTTGTGATTGCTGTTGCGTGCAGCCTAAACTAATTCCCAAATAATCCGAACCAGCCATCCAAAGAAACATCCGAAACTAACTCAATCTGAACTGAAACCTACAACCTACTTCCCTTTCGACAAATAGTTACTTTGCTATTTATTCCTTTCCTTTATTCGACACTAAACGTAACAACAGAATACGCTTCAAAATACCAATATGGCCAAAGAAATGTTTTTAGGATTCTTAGATCGGGTTTGTTCATTAGTTTTTGGGCCGTGAAGGTCCATCATAAATAGAAGTAATTTTAACTACTGCGATTAAAGTTGAAAATAAATACAATCAAAATATTTATACGGCTAATATTTTGCAAAAAATATCTAAAGGTGGATTTGATGGCAATTTTATTTATAAAGTTGATTTGATTTTGGCTCTAAAACATGCACACATCGCCCGCAAACCGTCATAAATAAACCGTCAACAATGCTTTATTTATAATAAATGACATTGTTGTAATGTGCGCGGTATTTTGTGACTTTTTACAAGTTCCATTTTTTAACACTGACAACGTAGGCCTACCCGCTGTATATAAAAAACCTTCATTGGTCCCTGCATGGCTTATCAAAAAGTTTACAGGATAATAATCAATATAAAATACAATTTTTTAAATATGAAATATAGTTGAATAAGTGAGAAATTGAAATGGATAATAGTAACAGTATGCTTAAAAAAATAATACTAATGATAAAATATAATACTAATGATAAAAATTGAAATATTTGAGGTTCTTACAAATGAGAAACAAAAATGTAAAAAGATAATTAATTACTGTCGAATTGCCTCGATTCTGATATCCAATCTAACGTCTCTGGTCACTGCCTCTGTAGTTGTACTATCATATGTACCACCCCAAGTGGCAGTGACTGGTAATAAAAATAGAATTAGAGCAATGACAGCTCTGGTTTTTCGCGCTTTCGGCAAAAACTTTCCAAATCTACCGAGTTATTACCGTGAATTAATCAAGAAATACGACTGTTGTTACGCTAGGCATGTGACTCCTGATCTTCAGCAATGTTTTGGGGTAAGTGCTAGGAATAGTTGTCTCTACTGTCCCTTAGTTTTCTTTCTTTAGTCTAACTTAAGACTCAATCACGATTGACGTAAGAAGTAAACTTAAGATTTAGCCGTAGCTTTAGCAATGTTTGGTTGTTCGCATTCCATGCAACCATTCACGATAAATTTAGCCACAGAAATAAATGGAGGCGTAACGTAGAAGTTTGCAAACTCCAAACTTCTACGGCTACGTCTAAATCTAGACGTAGAATTCTACCAATCAGAGGCTGAGAAACTCCGAGATCGTCCGAACATCGTCTACCAGGTACCGAGATCGTCCGAACAACTCCGAGATCGTTTTTGACACGGAATTTCATTGGTTGGTTTACTTCGGATTCAGCACTAAATCAAGTAGTCATGAACAGTGACATTGCGGTCCAAGTTTACGTCATAAAGTTACACCCTAAAGTTACGCTAAATCTTTAATCGTGAATGAGCCTTTATTCGAAGGCTTTAATCATTTTGGAGTGTTAAGATCGCCCTTGCGGTCCCCCGGTCCAAACGATCCTATTTTTTCATCATTTGCCTATATAGGGAGACTATGGCTTCGTGTCAAGTTTTTGATTTTGATGAAAAAAAACATAAAAGGAGTATCTCTTGTCAATATATTATTTTTCCACTGTTATATTTTCAACCACCTTTGGGGCTGTCCATAAAAGACATCCACATATCGGCGGGGGGGGAGGGGGGTCATCAACCATGCGACAATGTGTGACAAGGGTGGAGGGGGGGATGTACACTAATGTGACATCCTCATTTACACTACCGGTACATATTATTTGTTTCTTTCAATTTTCAGGAAAATAAGTTGACGCCATATAATTCGAAAGAACTTATATTTTAATGCAGAATTTAGGTGGTTAGGAGAGGTAATATTGTCTGGATTGTGACATCATTAAAGGGGGGGGGGGGTCATCATCTCTAGTGACCAAATCGGACAAGGGGGATGGGGGGGGGGGGGGTTCGATATACTCTATAATTGTGTGACATCATTTATGGACAGCCCCTTTACAAAGAAATGATCAAGACTCGAAGTTTATATTTTATTCTTACATTTTACCTCAGAGTTGTTATGTGTTCAACCTTGTATTTATTGGTAGCCGCTATATTCATCGCACCATCGTTCTATGTCAACACATGCAGACGTTGTTGTGAGTATTGTTGCGTGCAACCTAAACTAACCTAAATAATCCGAACCTTGCCTCTCCAAACTAACCTCAACTCAGCCATCAAGAGAAACATCCGAAACTAACTCAATCTGATCTGAAACCGACAACCTACTTCCCTTCCGACAAATAGTTACTTCGCTATTTATTCGTTTCCTTCGACACTAAACGTAACAACAGAATACGCTTCAAAATACCAATATGGCCGAAGAAATGTTCGTAGGATTCTTAGATCGGGTTTATTCATTAGTTTTTGGGCCGTAAAGGTCCATCATAAATAGAAGTAATCTCAACTACTGCGATTAAAGTTGAAAATAAATACAATAAAAATATTTATACGGCTAATATTTTGCAAAAAATATTTAAAGGTGAATTTGATGGTAATTTTGATTAGAGTTAATTTGATTTTAGCTCTAAAACATGCACACATCGCCCGCAAACCGTCATAAATAAACCGTCAACAATGCTTTATTCATAATAAATGACATTGTTGAAATGTGCGCGGTATTTTGTGACTGTTGACAAGTTCCATTTCTTAACACTACCCCCTATCAACGTACCCGCTATATATAAATAACCTTTATTAGTCCCTAGCTTATCAAAAAGTTTACAGGATAATAATCAATATAAAATACAATTTTTTAAATATGAAATATAGTTGAATAAGTGAGAAATTGAAATTGAAATGAATAATAAAAACAGTATGCTTAAAAGAATAATACTAATGATAAAAATTTAAATATTTGAGGTTCTTACAAATGAAAAAAAAAAATGTAAAAAGATAATTAATTACTGTCGAATTGCCTTGCTTCTGATATTCAATCTAACGTCTCTGGTCACTGCCTCTGTTGTTGTACTATCATATTTACCACCCCAAGTGGCAGTGACTGGTAATAAAAATAGAATTAGAGCAATGACAGCTCTGGTTTTTTGCTCTTTCGGCAAAAACTTTCCAAATCTACCGAGATATTACCATGAATTAATCAAGAAATACAACTGTTGTTATGCTAGGCATGTGACTCCTGATCTTCAGCAATGTTTTGGGGTAAGTGCCAGGAATAATTTATCTCTACTGGCCCATAGTTTTCTTTCTTTAGTCAAACTTAGGATTATAACGTATGAATTGTGTGAAGGTAGAGAGAACAGCTTACCAAGGTTCACAAGTAGATAGGCCTACTCGTGGTGGAGAGCCGTTGACAGAACACAGAGATGATTTAGACACACGACATATAGTATAACTATCTACGATGGATCGGCAACTGACAGCGACGTTGTTCTGGATCTATGAAACTGATCTCGGCCACTGAGATCGACTACTCAGGCCATCAGAGCCCTGTAGAGCTTGAAGCTAGCTTATATAGACGAACCGGCACATGCAGCGCAGTGGTAAACGCGCTCGCTTCATGTGATCCGGGAGGCGAGGGGAACATTGGACCTGGTTTGATCCCCGCCGCCGACCATCTTCACGGGGGTTTTTCACGGTTTCCCTCTGTAGTCTAGGCTAATGCCGGGATGGTTCTTACAATAAGTCAGCCATGACCGCTTCCTTCCCATTATCCAAGAACCTTCATCTCATCATCCCATCATCTCATTAATCATCCATCCGACGCCAATAGATCTGCGCTATCATAACAGTGCGTCGTTAAACCAAATATTTATATATATATATACCACCCCGATTTTGCACATTTTTTCTAAAAATTGTGTTTTCTAATAGATGAAAATCAAATCTATAAAAAAAGACACCTGACGCATAAAATTGTCATCCCTGAATTGAATAAAACAGTCCTGAACAGTAAGAAATCACATGGACATTGATCGCACTCAGTCATCTTGGGAGGTGGGGGCACCAACCTTGACCAACTAACCCGCCATTTGGTACCGAGTAACACAAAATCACCAAGAAAAACTAACTCGACAAAATAAATACAAATACAAAAACGTAACCCGTCCTGGCTAGCAGGCATAATCCTGCGCAGCGGGATCACCTACGAACTGGAAGTCGAGCAGGCGTTCCACGTGTCGCGCGCGGTCGTGCCGGTCCTGACGCCCGACCTGCGCACGCTGCCGTGCTTCGAGAACCTCAACGTGGCGGTGTACGCGGCGCTGAAAAACCAGCGCTTCCAGCTGTGCAGCCTCAACTGTGAGTCGTACCAGGCGGCGCTGGATCTGAACTTCCACCACGGGGAGAAGATACTCTTCTCGATGGTCAACGGAGGCTGCGGTCACGACCCCGAGGTCCATCTCACCGGGTACTTCCTCCAGGAGGATAAGGTTTGTTAACGTAGCCCGTTGCTTGACGACCCCACCAACAGCTAGGTTACACGGGGGTACGGGGAGAAGATACTCTTCTCGATGGTCAACGGAGGCTGCGGACACGACCCGGAGGTCCATCTCACCGGGTACTTCCTCCAGGAGGATAAGGTTTGTTAACGTAGCCCGTTGCTTGACGACCCCACCAACAGCTAGGTTATACGGGGGTACGGGGAAAAGATACTCTTCTCGACGGTCAACGGAGGTTGCGGTCACGACCCCGAGGTCCATCTCACCGGGTACTTTCTCCAGGAGGACAAGGTTCGTTAACGTAGCCCGTTGCTTGACGACCCCACCAACAGCTAGGTTACACGGGGGTACGGGGAGAAGATACTCTACTCGACGGTCAACGGAGGCTGCAGTCACGACCCCGAGGTCCATCTCACCGGGTACTTCCTCCAGGAGGACAAGGTTTGTTAACGTAGCCCGTTGCTTGACGACCCCACCAACAGCTAGGTTACACGGGGGTACGAATGAGCAGGTGATAATGAAACGATGAAGTGATGATGAGTGAAAGGACGTTTACAAAAACCCAAGCCTTATGCGGGACTCGAACCCACGCCCAACGGTGACTTCAGTGTCTGAAGCGGTGCCTCAGCTGACTGAGCCAACGAGGGTGGCTAGTTTTGTGATATTAATAATAATAATAGTAATAATAATCTCTTTATTGTCCTTTGCATGATCATAGTATGATATGAGACAGTCATATTAAACAAAACATGAATGCTCATTGAATCGAATTAACTTTGGAAATAAAACACTGCGGTGTAATTCCCTCGCACATACAAGAAGTAAGGTTAAGTAGAAATATAACATCTAAATCAGTACTTTTCAAATGTACATTATTATTGTATTTGCGTGCCACATGGTACGATGCTTAGGGCTTGAAGGCGCGCACGGTGCTCATAAAAAAATATAAATTTACCTTCACTTATATTGTATTGTGAACTTGTGTTGTTGTCGACAAATGTGTTTACGAAGCGACGGGGTGTCGTGATTGGCTGTTGCAGGAGGCCGTGGGGGGCGAGGAGGACGAGGAGGGGGATGCCCGCAGCGGGAAGAGCGAGAACAAGGGAGCGGCCCGGAAGAAGTCTCAGAGCGGATCCAAGGCGGGCCGAGGTGAGCGCCTTACTACTTTCATCGCGATGTTTATTGATTAGTGTCGGGGTTTAGGGGGTGATTACTTTTTTTTTTTTAAATGTTGCTCAACGACCCCACCAACAGCTAGGTTATACGGGGGTACGAATGAGCGGATGATAATGACACGATGAAGAGATTATAGGTGGAAGGACGCTTACAAAAACCCATGCCTTATGCGGGACTCGAACCCACGCCCAACAATGACTTCAGTTACTACCGCTAGCGATAGCTGACTTAGCCACCGGGTGGTTACCTATGAGGGTCCGTAGACTAACTAAAGTTTTATTATAATTTTGACACAAAGTTTGCCGAAATATCAGACAACACTTCACCCTATGGCTACTTCGAATGCTACAAAATGATTGGTTGCTGGCTTGACCTAAATTGAGTGCGCTCCCCAACAACATCATTGACAACAATTTACGACAAAAGACTATATTCTAAGAGAACTGAGTGCTTGATTGGTCGAACCTGGTTGTAACTCAAATACAGATAACATGTTTGAAACTAGGAAATGAAACCGTCTACACTAGAAACATAAGTAACAATAATAATGCATCCTCAATAAAACTAAAAGGGTGCCTATTAATTTTGTCGGCATTACACGAAAGGTTTCAAGACTACCGTTAGCATATTAAATTAGAGGGGGCGGCTTGCTAGCTTCAAAGATAATTGGGGTCCATCACAACTGATTCCCGTTACTCCTTTGATTTTCGAACTTTCTACTTCACTAAAGAGCCCGAAAGAATGTCAAATTTCCGATGATAATCCCGTAGTTGTTGATCTAAGGTTTGCAGCTCTAATTTTTTTCCATCAGTTTGCTACAAAATTCCATTTATTCATTTATTTATTCTATTTATTTATTTATTTATTCATTCTCCATTTGATCAATAGGCCTACAGTGTACCAATATAGGATACTATATAGCTATATAGCTATATATACTATATATATACTATATATACTATATAGCTTACTTTTATTTTGTGTATTGATAGGGTGGGTTTCCTCTCAAGATTTCAATAAATTTATTTCTTAGATACTCGGGTTGACCTGATGACATTATGTTTCTTATAAATATTCCTGAATGAAGAGTTTGCCTTGCACTCATATATTGAACTATAAAACTAGAATATAGCACATCACATGGAGTATTTGCATATAACTAATAACTAGAACATATTGCAAGAGATTCAAGTGGCACTTACCTGATGTCAGTCAATGAACGACATATTGTGTTGGCGCTCACGACTCTTCGCACATCGATGTAGATGATCTTCTGAATAATTGCACATCACGAAAAAAAACACGCTTCCTACATTTTATCTTTCCGCCGTCGACATGGGTGTCGGCAGGGGGGGCAAGGGGGTGCACTTATCCCCTCCCCTCCCCCGGGACCAGGCAGAAATTTATTTGAAAAACTGAAATTGTTTTTTCAAACAATGTTTTTTTTTAAACTTTGTTAGAACCGACTGTACCGGTGACATATTGTAACATGTCTTGTTACGCGGGTGGTCATGAGTCTGATGTGACTGGGGTGGGCAGGCCTCGCCGACTGACGAATATGATTCATTGGGCTGTTATTATTTCCTGGACATTTTGATATTGGGTATCATACAGACCAATCAGATTCTAATAACTCATCTTGGCTATTTTGTGTGATGATATATTTGAAAATATGAATGGGATCAACAACTTGCATAGAATTCAACCAATTCAACATTATCTGTCGAATTCTCATAAAAATCAAAAATTAATTGAATGGTCACAAAACATCCTAAAACATTATCAAACGATGGAATTTCAAAAAAAAAATTGTGGAGCCCTCTCCCCCCACTCCCATTGGACCCTGTGCATTTTCGAATTTGGGATATTTTGCTCCCCTTAAATTTCTTCCCGCCGACGCCCATGACCGTCGACATGACGAATAAAGACTTCCTGTCCCGTCGTCCGTTGTTCCAGGCCGCGGCGGGTCGGGAAGCGAGGCGAGCCCGGAGGAATGGCAACAGCGGGTAGAAATGCTGGAGGCGGAGAATGTCGAGCTCAAAGAGGAAGTGGCGAAACTCAAACGGAAGGGATGACCCGAACCGATAGCTTGTAATTGTTATTGGCGAATTGAACCGTTGCTCGAATGTAGTCAGATTTATCGAGTCGACGGAACATAGCTGTAGAAGTTATTCATTTTCGAATGTAAATATTGAATAAAAAATTGTTTTTTACCTGTCAAAGCGTGCAATATCACAAGGATGATGATGGTTCAGCCAGGTAGAAAAAGGACTTTTTCATTCAAGCTGTACCGTAAGGCTATAGGCCCAACAACAGCCATTTCTATTTTATTGTATGTCTTAATTTGAACGATGGATATAATAGAAGATGATATAGTGTAATATAATAGTGCATATTCAATGATTGTTCAAAATAGGCGGGGTTCACCCTGCACCTTGCACCCTGCACCTTGCACCCTGCACCTTGCACCTTCCCCCCCCTGCACCTGCCCTTCACCCTTTCACTGCACCCTGCCCTTGCAAACCCCCCTTCCGCACCCCCCCCTGCCCTTACCGACCCCGCACCTTCCCCCTCTTGCCTACCTCCCCCCACCTTTCACCCTCACCATTTTTTGGGCCCCCTGAGCTTTTTGACTGCCTTGCCCTGGGCACGGCCCTTCCTGGCCCCGCAACTTTTGTCCCCGAACTGAATATGTAAAAGCCCTACTGATTGCACGAGCCCCGCCCACGCCTGCACCTTTCACCTGCACCCTGCACCTTTCACCTGACGGTTCCTCCCCTGGACTGCCCCTTTCACCCTGCACCCCTTGACCTGACCTACCGGCCGCCCTGCCTCACCTTGCACCGCACTGCCCCTTTCCCCCCCTGCCCCCCTGCACCTTTCACCCGACCCACCTACCTTGCCCCCCGATCACCTCCTGGACCCTGACCCTGCCCCAACTTACCCTGCACCTTGCACCACCCTGACTTTTCCCTGCCCTTGCCCTCTTGTTTTCACCTGACCTTCCCAACCCCCTTCACCGCACCCTCACCTTCACCTTTCACCTTCCCCTCCCTTGGGACCTTTAACCTTTCACCTCCCTTTCACCTTCCCCTGCCTTTCACCTGCCTTGACCCTGCCTTCGCCTTAAAGGGTTTTTCCCTTGACCTGTTGGCCCCCGGACCCACTTTACCCTTCCACCATGCTTCTTGGGCCCCGCACTTGCCGACTGGCTGGACCGGACCCCCTTTTATCCCGACCTTTCCCCACTAACCCCGGCTCTTGGGGCCCCTGGACCCTTTTGGGCTTTTGCTTCCTTTTTCTTGACTGTAACTTAACCGCTGTACTTACCTTCTTACCCGGGGCTGTGGTGCATTTGGGTTTTGGACTGGTTTATTAAATTGGGCCGTACGGTGGATTTGGGTTGTTTAACTGCCCGGACTGGTTGTAATGGTGGGTTTGGTGGTTTGGGTTGGTTTGTTTGTAATTTTGTACTGGTTGGTAACTGTGTTGGGAATGTTAACTTTGGAAGGGTTTTGGTACCTGGTGTTGTTTTGGGGGTTGGGGGTTGTGTTGAAAGGTGTTGAATGGACGTAATTTTGGGTTGGGAACGGTTTCGGTCATGGGGTTGGGGTTTGGGTTTCGGGGGTCTGGTGTTGATGGTGGTAGTTGGTTTAAAAAAAGGGGCGGGCTGGGGTTGGTAATTTTTGGGTTTGAAGTTTTGGGTAAGGGTTGTAACTGGTTGGGTCGGTAACTGGTGTTGGTATGGGGAAAAGGGTAAGTTCCCAAGGCGAAATTTTTTATTGGTAAAAAGAACTGGTCTTTTGTTTCCCTTGTAACCGGCTAAATGGCTTGGGAAATGGTGGGGATGTGTCCGTAAGGTGCTGGGGGGTTCGGGTCTGGGGGGAGGATTGTGTGGAATGGGCGGTCTGGTGTCGGTTGGTTTAACGGGTTTTGTTTTGGAACGTGTTGGTAAATTTTTGGGGGGTTTTTTTTTAACAAGGGTTGTCGAATGGATTGGGTAAGGTTGGTAAATTTGTTTGTTAAAGGTTGATGGTGATCTGGGGTAGGGGAAAGCTGGGTGAACAAATGTCCGGTTGGGTGCTGGAAATTGTAAATTCTTACATTTTTAATGTTTTAAGGTTTGGCATGTTTAAAGGTTTGGTAATGGTGGAACTTTGGAACTTGCGGTAAGGTTTAAAATTTTGGGTTTTAAATGGGTGGTTTAAAAATTTGAATGGTAAAGGGGCTGGACGGGTTTTGTTGCCGGTTTCCCAAACCGTATCCAAATGGTGTCTGGTGACCGGGTGATATGGCGGGGCATTAAATTGGTCCAAATTTTACTTCTTTCAAGGGGAAAAGTAAATGAAACATTTTACCTGTAAAAAAAGAAAAAAAAGGAAAACTTAAAAAAAAGGGGTTTTTTTTGGGTTTTAAAAGTTTTCCCAAAAAAAAGGGGGAAAAAATTTTTTAAATAAAAACGGGTCCCTTGTGCCAGCCTGCCCCGGTCTCCCCTACACTACTACTATAGGCAGTGACTCATCGCTGGCCGCATACCGATCCCAGTCGGTTGAAATGTGAAGTGTTTATTATGTTACGTACATTAAAGAGTTATTCAAATGATAAATGTATTATATATGTATAGGCCTATATAAGGTAATTTCACTGTGACACTGAGCATCGCCAATTGGTGTTTGATTTTCCATTTTTTGGTGTTTTCTGAAAGATCTTGTTTATATCTTTCAGAAAAAGTTGCGGGAGGTTGAGAATTATGGGTTTTTATAGTTTTAAAACTCACTTGAATCTGATGGTTTTGCATGTTGTTTGATAGGGGGTGTTGGAGGCAGTGATTTTTTTAGTTAGGTTAGGGGGGTAGGTTGATGCCGTTGTTGGGGGGGGGGGGGTTAATATGTCGGTTAGGTTGGTGTGGGAGGTTGGGGAAAAAAATAAAAATAGGCGTGCTCTGTGTCTCTGTTATTTTACCCTATATAAGTATGTATATAAAATGCACATGGCAAACTTACCGTCTGGCTCGAGCGTCGGCGGCAGCCTGTCATCTGGTATATCCATGGGGCAACAGGGGAGGTTAAATTCCGTTAAAAACACACGAAAACTTCACAACATTATATGAATCACAACAAGAACTGGCTTTTTGCTTGCACACTTCCTATAGCACTTGAACACTCGAAACAATTCGCTCTAGACACACGATGTCGTAAATTCTCCGCACTCGTTAAACCGTTTCACGACGCGCCTTTAGGCCAACTGCCTAGTGGTTCTTTTGTTTCCCGCGGCTTCCTTTGTTTCGCGCCCAAAAGAACGATTAGGCCTATGACTTTTGATTAGGCTAATTATAATTTAAAATATATAAAATATACAACACATTAAATATAATCTGGAACTCAACTGTGGATTAGTAACTTTACAATCCATGTTTTTAATTTGGTACATTATTTATAGCTAAATAATGTGTGTTGAAATAATAAAATAGCAGACAACTAGAGTGATATAAAGGGTTGTTGGAGTAAGTTTGTATCAATAGATGGCTCTGATGATTGCAATTCGGGAGGGAGACTTTTATCGACTATTGAAAAAATTAATTGATCTCGAAAATTAAATCGGAGCAAAACCTTCCATGGAGCAATTCAAATAAAATAATCTCTACTGGATCATGCATATATTGTTGGTATTATTATTCATGTGTATATAGCCTGATATCTTGTTTTTATATGAACATTATTGTCGTAAGTGGCGTGGGAAACTTTTCCTGCCCATCTGTAATTGTTGGTAGATTGCTAACAGTGCGATTTTTTGGCCACGGATTTTACGTTCGAATATTACTAGGAAATCGCGTCATATGCTTTGGTGTTGCTTATGAAGGCCGACCCTATTGCCACGCGCGTTTGTGTGTGTCGAGCGCCGGTGTTGCCCGCGCGAGCTGGCTATTCACACAACTCGGGTCGTGGGTCGGAGCGTGGGAATAGACACTTCGTAAATTAAAACATGGAGGACGTAGACATTAATTAATTTTTGTTCATGATTTCGTTTATTCATCCCACGAAATATGAAGACTATTGTTCATAGGCCACTCAGTTTATTTACGAATAGTATTTTATTGTGTTAATTCTAGCAGATAGTTTTAATTTGCGTGTGTAGGCCTAGTCAAGTTTTTTCAACTCATAGGTTAGTAGGCCGTTGGCCCTATCAATACTCGAATATTGGATATTTTCCATATTTTAACAATTACACCGAATTTAATGACCATTTTTATTAAACATAACGTCAACACGTGAAGTTAATAGATTTTTATGACCGTAGAAAGCTGGTTTTAGACCCTATCAGGAGAAGAATGTGCTCCCTAACCTCAAATAATCTTTCTGACATTGACTATCAACCGAATTCAATACTCGACTACAACTACTCTGATGAATCTCGCAGCGAACACGCAACAAAAAGGACATTCCAAGCCGTATGGAAATCAAAACAACCACCCCGCGTTCAGCCCAGTAGAGAAAGTTTCGGTCCTCGTGACATTTCTCCCTGTCCTGCCAAAGCCGTTTCGTTCCGTGAAGACTCGACCCTTAGTTCTTCGTACAACGAATCGTGCAGCATCTCCTACTACGACCAGTGTTTCGAAACGATAAGCAAGATCGGAGAAGGTTCTTTCGGCAAGGTGTTCAAAGCGAGATGTAAAGATGACGGACAGTTTTACGCGGTTAAAATAACTAAAGTTAGGTTCGTTCACAAGTGGGATAGGATTAATAAAATTAAGGAAGTTAGAAGACATGAGAAGATACCGAAACATCCGAATTGTGTAGAGTTGATATTTTCTTGGGAGGAACATGATTATCTGTACATTCAACTGGAATTGTGTGAAACGAGCTTGGAAACGTTTACGAGAGCGAATGTGATAACGGAAGAAAGCGTCTGGCGAGTGTTGATGGATCTCCTATTGGTACGTAACAACTACAAGGTCTTCCGAGCATTGCTTTGATCTGCGTTTCTTGTTTTGACATTTAAATTTGTGATCAATTGTTGATAAATAGGCCCGTGCCGTATTCTCAACCGGTGTGTTTTAGGGTTATGTTAGGTGGTATCGATGGTTAGGGTAGTAGTGTTCAGTGCATGACTTAAAATGTACAATTTGATATGGCCTCAACCAAAACCAAGTAGGTTATTATGGTACCATGTTAGTATAGGTCTAATGATTAAGAAGTAGAATAAATTTGAGTAGATCACTCAACCACCACATTGTGTCCAATTGATTATTATTGGAACTGGATACTGGTACCAGCACTGATTAGGCCAGAATTAAAGCGACAGTCAAGTGAAAATGTTCGATACGGTAGGCCTACCTTATTCAATTTAACCGGTAGACCTATGATTTTGAATAAAGATACCGTATGGATGTAGAAAATAGCGCAATTTAAAGTTGTTTATTAGTAGGCCTATGTTTCAAAATAATAGGTCTGGCAAACTTAAATTAATGAATTGAATGTATTCACCTACCTACGTCAAATGTAGCATAACTAAATATTAGCAATCAAAGTCGATTTAAACTAGTTGAGGTCATTTATGTTATAAAATGGAAATAGTCAATTAGCAAAAAATAGACTACCAAGTTGAGAAATTGTAGTTACGGTAGGCTACACATAAATATAGGCCTATCCAACCTAAGTAGTTTACTTGTAATATTTAATTATAATAATATTTATATTGATTGCTACCTGTCAAACTATCTGCAGCCAGGGACCAATAGTTTAGCTCTATATTCTGAATGTAGGTAAGTTATCAGATGATAGTAAATGTACTAGTTTCATGTATTGGCCTAGTTGTTCACTATGCAGTGCTGTGCACTGATTGTGCCATATGTCGAGAATGCTTTCATATTGATTGCTATCCTGTAACTTTTTGCCAAGTCAGGGACCAATAAAGGTTATTTATATTCTGAATGGCTAGGTAGTCTGACTCTGATTGGTGTGTTAGCCGTGGTGCTCCTGATTGGTCGGTTGTTGCATACTGTGCCCTGATTGGCTAGTTGTTGCATGCTGTGCCCTGATTGGTCAGTTGTTGTTGCATATTGTGCCCTGATTGGCCGGTTGTTGCGTGCTGTGCCCTGATTGTCGGTAGCTGTTCTCTGATTGGCTAGTTGTTGCATGCTGTGCCCTGATTGGCTAGTTGTTGCATGCTGTGCCCTGATTGGTCAGTAACTGTGCCCTGATGTGCCCTGATTGGTCGGCATGCTGTGCTCTGATTGGTCGGTTGTTGCGTGCTGTGCCCTGATTGGCCGGTTGTTGCGTGCTGTGCCCTGATTGGCCGGTTGTTGCAGGCGGTGAAACACATCCACGACCTGAACGTGATCCACCTGGACATCAAGCTGGAGAACATCTTCATCGCTGCGACGGGCCGCTGCAAGCTCGGAGACTTCGGCATCGCGGTCGACATCACGCAGGTAACAGAGCTACGGGCATGACGTTATAGTAGGCCTACTAGGCGGCACGTGCGTTGTAAGACGAGCGAGACATCACGCAGGTAAAACGTGTATTATCTAACGTCTGTTGTCTTCACATCTGTCTAACGCAATAATTGAATACAAATAATACAATAATACTGTCTACTGGTAATTGAATACAAATCTGCAATAATGTGCATGCTACCATTCTTGTGTTGAATTTTTTTTTTTTTCCATATAATTTTTTTTTGAAATGTGTCGTCTCTTGTCTCACATCCGCCTCACATCTAACGCCTGCCTCCTGTCGCAGGGCCCGCCCACGGACAGCCTGGACGGGGACTCGAAGTACCTGGCGCCGGAAGTGTTGCGCAACGTGTTCTCCAAGGCCGCGGACGTGTTCAGCCTGGGCGTGGTCGCGCTCGAGCTGGCCACGGACTTGGTCGTGCCGCGCAGGGGGCCGCTGTGGCACGAGCTCAGGCACGACACCTGGCCAACGCACTTGTTCAGAGGTACGCGCGGGTAGTGACAAGTGACAACGTACCAACGTGAATATTTGATGACACTTGTATTGAAAAGTTTCGATGAAACTTTTTGTTGGAAATTTTGAATGGAATTTTTTTTGTGAAAATTTTTATTGAAAATTTTTGAAAATTTTTATTGATAATTTTTATTGAAAATTTTTGAAAATTTTTATTGAAAATTTTCGAAAAAAAATTTTATTGAAAATTTTTGAAAAAATTTTTTATTGAAAATTTTGAAAAAAAATTTGAAAACTTTTATTGAAAATTTTTGAAAATTTTCATTGCAAATTTTTGAAAATTTTTATTGAAAATTTTTGAAAATTTTCATTGAAAATTTTTGAAAAATTTTTTTTTTGAGAATTTTGAAAAATTTTCATTGAAAATTTTTGAAAATTTTCATTGAAAATTTTTGAAAATTTTCATTGAAAATTTTTGAAAATTTTTTTTTTTGAAAATTTTTGAAAAATTATTTCATTGAAAATTTTTGAAAACTTCAATTGGAACTTTTTGAAAATTTTCATTGAAAATTTTGAAAATTTGTATTAAAAATTTCCGATGACAATTTGGAAAATTCTATTCAAAATCTTGGATATGTGGAATTTTCGTTCAATTACACTTTGACATATTTTCATATTTTACTTTTGTATTGAGCAAAACTTTGAAGGTTAAGCAAGAATAAGCAATACATACATCACATGGGCAAGACTTTGAACGTGATCAACACACCACTCTAACATTTCTAATCCCTCCGTCTATTCCAGGTCTATCCGCCGACATGGTCGTCGTCATCACCTCAACGATGACCTCCGACCCCGATCTCCGCCCCTCGGTCGACCGCGTCCTCTCCCTCCCGCGCCTCTCCTCGCTCGCCGCCACCGTCTCCCCCCTCGACCCCCACCCCGCGTTCCAGCTCCTCCTCGGCTCCGCCCCTTCCACGCCCCTCCGCTCCCACAACCTCTCTCTCCCGTCGACCAATCACAACCGCTCGCTGCGGTGCACGCCCCCCTGCCCGCACCGCTCGCTGTCAGCCGACCCGACCGCCAGCGACCGCTCGATCGTCGGCTCGGTCCGGCCGATATGCTACGAAGACGAGTCGGAGGTCATGGACGAGTCGACGGACGAGGGGTTCGCCAACGACGCGGACAAGTGCCTGCTGTCGCCGATCATGTCGCCGGACGCGGGGCTCGCGTCGCCCGACGCGGGGCCGACTCGGCTCAGGATCATCAACTCGACGCCGCAGCTGGGGAAGACGGTGAAGATGGTGAACGGAGGGGAGGGGAGTTGGGGGGGGAATGGGAGGAGGTTGTTCGATTGAGGGGGGGTGATGGATGGATTTCGAGTGATTGACGGTGACGTTTTTAAGGGATTAACAATCCTTGAGAATCTGTGGGATTCGATTTGGCGGAATATCAGTTCTTTGCTGATAACTTCTGAACGGTATGAGATATCGAAATTCTGAAAACAAGAAAACACGGATATTTTCGATACCTTCCAGACGGTATAAGTAATAAGTATTTATCTCGAATCGCCTGATTGTCCGGCGTAAACGCTCAGAAATACACAAGTTTCAAGCGTACTTCGCCTGACAATTATGTGATGTACGATGAATACCGATCACTCATTACGGGAAGGTATTGAAAATATATGAAGGGTACACGGGAATAACGATACAAGTCACATTTTGTAAGAAAATCAGTTAGATACGCCATCTAACAGTGTTTTTCACAAGCTTTTTGAATATGCATCGAGATTTTAGATAACAATGATACAAGTCCACGAAAAATGGTAGTTGAAATATCGACCTCTATAGAAAAACCCGTGGTTTTGAACTTGGAATTGTATTTATCTCAGAACTCACAATGTGTGACTTGTATCATTATTCCCGTGTACCCTTCATAAGTATTTCCTTCTCGTTAGAATTGCAATATCTTGTAACGCTCGGAAGTTATCACCAAAAAACTGATACTCCGCTAATTCGAGTCGTATGGACTCTTTAGGCACCTAACTTTCAATATATACGGTTGAAAAATACGTTCTTTCACTTGTGAAAATATCGGAAGCCAAGATCAATAGATGCCATTCCGAGGAATCGAGATACATCCGTGCTTTTTCCGTATCGTTAATTCGATACCATATAAATCGTCTCCCGTCTTTTCCGCTCGGTTTCTCCGTCCCGCTCAGTCGACAGCCGATACACGTCTTCCGTCTCTCTCCGTTCCCCCGCGTCGTCAAGCTACTGTGATAACCGCGGCGAAATGACGCGGTAGGCTGTGACGCGTGTTTTAACTAACGTGCTGTAAACGTACGAAATAGCTTCGATATAAGACCTCTATATTCTAGACGTGGTTTCGATAAGCTCGCGTTGGGTTATCTAACGTCGTCGCCGCTGACGTAATCAACGGGCGACGTAATATATTACGGCAGCCGACAACTATATGTAATTATTATTCGATAACGTGTTTTTATACTGATATTTTTAACCATAATTATATGTGATTGCTTTTATTCGCCAGCGGTTTTTAGTCACGAAAGGTTTGTGTTGGTTTTTTGTGCATTGAATGAATTATGTGATGCCAGGTTCACACTTGTATGTGTCGGCCATGTTTTATTGAAATATAAACCAGTTTATTATATATTTGTTGTTTTATTTGTGTTTCCTGGACGAGGTTGGCGCATTAAATGGGATTATTGCAGGTAAGTTATGGTTCTAATTGAATCTACGACGCAGGTTCGAAGATTTTATTTCCTGCTCATTCTGTTTTTTTCAATATTTATTTTCCGATTGATTTTATCATTTTTATTTCTCAATAATTACAAATGATCTGTTTATAATAAAATTTGTTTAAATCATCATTTATCCAATATAAACCACTAATGGTGGTAGATTCAAAGTGAATTTTACATAGGCGCATATTAGATTTTTTGAAATTGTTAATGCCCGTGTCAGAAAAGAGGTTCCTAATTAGGTATTCATAATGTTGAAGCTAAAAATGTATACTGTAATAAATGAATCATAAAAATTCTTAACTGATTTCTACCACTTTTTTAGACAAGTATGGTTTCAGCGTTTTAAGTTTTCTAATGTTGGCTATAGCAACGTGATTTCTCGAGCGAACCCAACTTCACGCTGTCATGGCAGCTCAGTGAGGACACTGGACCCGGATTGTGGAGGCTGTAATCTTGTAGGCGTATAAAACGAGATGAAGAACAGATATTGACATCCGTACAAGTTTCCTAGGCAATTCTAATGTGTCAACTGTGATATCGTGTACATAATTTATCTCATAATGTAAGTACATGACTAATTAATTACAATTTGATTGTGGTTCATAGGCCTAGCCTAAAAAAAGAATCTGTCATTTTGTACTATCTCTATAATTTATTGTCTCTCCTTTTATGGGTATCTTTCAATGGCGTGCTCCATTCTATCTGTATGCTTCGTATCTTTCTTAATGGTTCTAATTCATGGATCATCCATTAATATATTCCTGACTGTAATTCATTCTATTGAACAAGCTGTCAAAAGGCCTAGACTGGACGGCTGGTCATCAAACTTTTTACATGGAATAAGTTTTAGGTTAGGTCTGAGCTTTACCCGTTGGCAAGGATTTATTGGGTTGTGCACTAGCTTTTTAATTAGGTACCAGCACTGCGGCTTTCGATATTTTGCGTTAAATTCCAGCACCCCCCCCCCTTCCCCCCTTCCGAAACAACATTGAAGAACAGCTGTCAAAATACAGATGTCGATGCAAAAACCATCTGATTCAAGTGAGTTTGAAAACTACGAAAACCAACAATTCTTCACATCCCGCGTCTTTTCCTGATGGATATAAACAAGATCTTTTAGAGAACACCAAAAACTTGTAAATCCAACACCAACTGGCCAAGATCAGTGTCACATTAAAATAACACATTTCAAGGTGTAATTCAACTATGGTTAGAAACTCAAATTGAGGCTAGAGCGAAGGAATGTTAAGAGTGTAAATTAAAATGATTTAATACACAAGTAGTAAAATTTCGCCATGATTCTGAGATGGAAGGAGTATTATAGGCCGAATACTCATTAATCTCTCCCCATATAACGAGGAAACACAGATATTTTCAATACCTTCAAGATAGTGTAACTATGTAAATCATATCGCCTAATTGTCACGCGTATACAGTTGAAAAATATGTATTTTCAAGTGTTTACGCGTGAAAATCAGGCGATTTGATATAAACAGTTATTATGTACACCATCTTGAAGTTATTGAAAATATCTGTGTTTCTTGGTTTTTAGAATTTCGATATCTCATTCCGTTCAAAAGCTTTAATCAAAAAACTGATTTTCCGCTAAATCGACTCCCACGGACTCTCAAGTTGATAATGTTTCATTGTATATCATGTTAGTTCTCTGTGATTGGTCACATCTTGTTTGCTAACAGCTGATTGGTCACAACTCTAGGCCACTGGACCGTATACAGCTTCATGTTCCTTCAGATTAGATAACCACCTCACGCGTCGCACGTGTCGACGCGATACGACACCCAACTGATTGTACGGAACGGTCGTGGTAATACGCCGCAGAAATATGTGATTTATCTACGCTCGATCATTAAACAAACCTGGAATATCACCTAATGTGTTTTTTATGAGCTGACTATCCGGGTAGCTTGAACTCTTTTCACTGGGTTAGGTTGGTAACATGTGATTAGCGAGATTCCGGTTCGATCCTCGCCGCCGACCATCTTTACAGGGGTTTTTCATGGTTTCCCTCTGTAGTCTAGGCTAATGCCGGGATGGTTCCTACAATAAGTCGGCCATGACCGCTTCCTTCCCATTACCCAAGAACCTTCATCATCCCATCATCTCATTAATCATCCATCCGACGCCATTAGATCTGCGCCATCATAACAGTGCGTCATTCAACCTGATGTAATAAATGAATGTATTTTTAATCTTCTATTAAAATTGAAAAATATACATTTTTTCTTGTAATAATTGAAAAAATGAATAACCAGAAAAATCAAAACAATTGTATTATTGATCAAAACTTACAATATTCTATATTATCCTATATGAATATGTATTAAAACAAAAAAAATAGGCCCACACATGAATAAAAAATTTGCTAATTCGGACCAGCCGTTTGGAAGAAAATAATATAATATATGTTTTTTTTTTTATCGAAAAGAGAGAAATATTAGCGGAAAAATGTTGCACTGTTAGATTCACGTCTCGCTAGATTCATTAGCATCGAATGAAGTTCATTTTATATGATCAAGGCGTGTAGATTTTTCGATTATACTTTATAGACATCTCGCTCATCACACAACGCACATTCTGCGTTTGCCTAGTCTATAAATTGAACATTCTCTCAGTTACCATTTAGCCGCCCTCGTTAGCTCAGTCAGCTGAGGCACGCTTCAGAAACTGAAGTCACCGTTGGGCGTGGGTTCGAATCCTGCATAAGGCATGGGTTTTAGTAATCGTCCTTTCACCTATCATCACTTTTCATTATCACCCGCTCATTCGTACCCCCGTATAACCTAGCTGTTGATGAGGTCGTTAAGCAACATTAGAAAGAAAAAAAAAAAGAAAATTAATGCATGATACCACTATATGTTTAGAGATGTAGGAAAAAACAACCTTTTCCTACAATTATTCACATATATAATATAAGAGACAAAAAGACATTCTGAAAGTGCAAAATGTTCAGGCAATTGTTCTATATTCTTTCAATTCACATCTAAAAGCTGGACCTGATAAAACAATGTAATTATTGTTCTCAGGTTGTCGTCATGGCGACTCTACATGTTGCTACTGGTCTGCTCATGCGTGTCGAGCGAGGACTACTACGAGATGTTCAAGGTCGCTAGAGACGCCACCAACCTGGACATCCGCAAGGCGTTCAAACGGCTGGCGGTGACCATGCATCCCGACAAGAACCCCGACGACCCGGATGCCGACGCAAAGTTCATCAAGGTCAGTCAGACGCAACGCTCGTAGCATTGTTAGGTCGGGTCTAACCGAGCGGTCGGGGCTTGCTAGTTTGGTAGGGCGGCCGCAGGCTGCAAAAAATGAGAGATAAAAATTTAAAAATAATATATTAAGAAAGATCAGTTCCAATTTTGAAAAATCATTTATATTCTATTGATTAATTTTTTGTTATGATTATTTCATATGACTAATAATACATTACAATATATATATATATATATTTTATATATTGGGTTTAGCGATGCACTGTTATGATAGCGCAGATCTAATGGCGTCGGATGGATGATTAATGAGATGATGGGATGATGAGATGAAGGTTCTTGGGTAATGGGAAGGAAGCGGTCATGGCCAACTTATTGTAGGAACCATCCCGGCATTAGCCTAGACTACAGAGGGAAACCATGAAAAACCTCTGTAAAGATGGTCGGCAGCGGGGATCTAACCGGGTTCGGAATTCCCTTCGCCTCCCGGATCACATGAAGCGAGTGCGCTAACTGAAACGTATTGAAACTATCTGTGTTTCTTTTTTATCAGAATGTCGATATCTTAAAGCGTTCAAAAGTTACAAAACAATATATATATATATTCCGCTAAATCGACTCCCATGGACTCTTTAACCCAACAAAAATCATTATACATCTTTCTCTCTTTCGCCTCTCCGTGCGTCAGGTCACGCGAGCGTACGAGGTGCTCAAGGACGCCGACTCGCGCAAACGGTACGACTTGTACGGAGAAGAGTCGAACGGCGCGACCGGCGGCCACCAGCGTAGCTATCACTCGTGGAGCTACTACCACGACCAGTTCGGGATCTACGACGACGACCTTGACATCATCACGCTCAGTCACGCCGACTTTGGTGAGTCACGCGAGCAACGGCTCGGAGCTTGCGGAAATGAACGACTCTTATATAAAACATGGAGTACCACAGGGATCAGTATTAGGCCCACTTTTCTCTAATGTGTATATTAACGAAATTGCCCGGCACATTAGTGGAGAAATAAAAGATGAGTTTTGCGTCTTTTTATGGCCCCTTTAGACGATCAAGATTATCTTTCTGGTATTGGAGATAGCTTCGCCAACATATTTTCTTATATGCTAAACGGTACCGGCAGTCTTTGGATTCATTGACTTCAGTGTATACGCAAGGGTCAGCACATTGGCTTGAGTTCGGGAAGCTTGCCGAAAGTGTGCCTGTCCAACTCCAGGAAAGCATCTTTGCCGTGTGTGAGCACGTACAGGCAAAACTTTGACGTTGGTAAGAGCGTAAATTAGGAAAACTGGGGATATTCTACTCTTTTCGGCAAGATCCAGCCAATAAATCTTGATCGTCTAAAGGGGCCATTAGACAATAGGATCTTTGCTTCAACTGCGGGATGGGATGTATACAGTTGCTGCGATGTAACGTTTGAGTGTGTCTCGTGTTCAGATAACAGCGTGCGTCGATCCAGCGCAATGTGGTTCGTCAACTACTACTCAACGCAGTGTTCCCACTGCCACCACCTGGCGCCCGCCTGGCGACGCCTGGCCGCCGCCTTGAGGGGCGTCGTACGCGTCGGGGCCGTCAACTGCGACGAGGACTGGGTGCTCTGTCGCGCGGAGAACGTCCGATCGTACCCGTCGCTCGTCATATACCCCACGGTACGTTTCTTGCTGACTATCTCTCTCGCTGTCTCACTCCCCCCGATGTCTCTACTTCATCGTCTCTCCCTCTTCAACTCTCCGTCTCCTTTTTCGTCCCTCCCTCTTCGTCTCTTCCTCTCCATATTTCCATATTGTCCCTCCCTCTCTCCCTCTCCGTCTCCTTTTTCGTCTCTCCCTCTTCGTCTCTTCCTCTCCATATCTCCATATTGTCTCTCCCTCTTTGTCTCTCCCACTTCGTCTCCCCCTCTTCGACTCTCCCTCTCCATCTCTCCTTATTTGTCTCTATCTCTCTCTCTCCCTCTTAATCTCTCCCCACTGTCTCTCCCTTATCGTCTCTCTCCCTTAGTCCTCTCCCACACGTTTGTTGATAGCCATCTCTCTCTCTCTTGCTGGTCTTCCTCGCTGCGTACTACACCATCGAGGTCTCTCCCGCATCGTCTCTCCCTTTGTCTTTTCCCTCTTTCATCTCTATATCATCTCTCTCTCTCTCTCTCTCTCTCTCTCTCACTCTCTCTCGTTGGTTCCAGGGTGAGAAGTACCAGGGCGACCGCACGGAAGACGAGCTGACCAGTTACGTGCTGGCCCGGCTGCACGTGTCCGTCAGCCAGCTTACCTCGAAGACGTGGGACCGCAGCAAGCCGTGGGTGCTGTTCCTGTGTGACGGCGTGTGTTTCGAGGACAACGCGCGGATACTCGTGGCCGCAGTGCTGGTGAGTACAACGGGCGGGGATCGGTTGACTCTACTGAAAATCAACTGCCCTAAAATCCAACTGATCTTAACTTATGTTTCTTGAGCAACCTGTACAGAAGTAAAAGTGGGAGGTTTGGCTCCTCTCCTTTACAAACTGTCAACACTCATTGAATGTCCTATAGGCTCCAGTGATGGTTAAGGTTAGGTGGGTAAGGTTTGTGTCGAATGACATTCCTGAAAGGGAAGAACACACCTTCCACGTTAACTTGTAGACAGGTTGGTCAAAAGTAGAGGTTTGGTTCAGTTGGCTTTCAGGACAGTGGGTTTTTAGGCCAGTTTATTTTTAGTATAGTCGATTTTCAGCACAGTTGATTTTTAGTATAGTCGATTTTCAGCACAGTTGATCTTTAGTGCAGTTTATTTTCAGTACAGTTTATTTTTAGTACAGTGTATTTAGGACAGTTGTATTCTAGGATAGTTGTATTCTAGGACAGTTGTATTCTAGGACAGTTGTATTCTAGGACAGTTGTATTCTAGGACAGTTGTATTCTAGGACAGTTGTATTCTAGGACAGTTGTATTCTAGGACAGTTGTATTCTAGGACAGTTGTATTCTAGGACAGTTAATGTTAGGACAGTTGATTTTCAGTACAGTCTGTTTTTAGGACAGTTGATTTTCAGTACAGTACGTCACGTACGATCTTGCTCTGTTTGAACGCTGTCTGTACTTCCACTTCTGACGCTACCGTTTGCCCTCAGGCAGGCTTGGTGGACGTGGGCCAGGTCGAGTGCGACCTTGACCCGGGCCTGTGCGACCAGCTGATGCCCGGCACGGCGGGCGGGGCGGTCTACCACGCCCCTGGCTCCTCCCCACTCCAGCTGGCCCCGGGCACGCCCACCCAGCTGGCCAATCAGGTGCTGGCGCTGCTGCCGGAAGCCACGCCGTTGGACGAGAACACGTTCAAGGTCAGTAGACGCTTGCAACGTACAGTGTGACCTTGATCCGTTGCTTCTCAAAGGACCTGCAGTGGGAGTCTCTATCTTCATTGAAATTCGGTCGTAGCGATCCCGATCTAGACTGCGAACGATCGACAACGCACTCAAGGTTAACAGTCTATTCTCTACGAGCACACGATCTCGATCGTTAGCTCATGTCGAGAAGTCTTGGGTCGACAAATACGTCATTATATACGTCATATGATGTCCGTGCTTGACCAATAGGAGGCCTATGTAATTCGACTTTTTCAAGAACCGCCAGTGCGCCGGCGCGACATACAGGCTGTGTACTACGCCAATACAAAAACATTGAAAACATAACCTCAAATTTTAGCTGTCAAATTGATAATAAAATGAGGAATACAATTACTTGGATTAAAAAGAGCTTTTGAAGTGAGTTTTGGCGTAGATATGGTATTTGAAACATGGAATCGGTATTAAACCATACTATATAACGATTAAAAACGGTGGAATGACAGTTCATCATTGCTTGGATATTTCAAAACATAAATACCGCCGCCATTTCCGTCTGAACGTAAGAGTTCTCGACATCGACAATAGTTAACGACAGGGTCTTGTCGAGTCGAGAAGATTTGTCGATCGAGATTGTCAAGTTGCCATAAAAGAATCACGCTAGGTGAAGTTATCGACCAAAAACCTAGTTGTCGACGAAAATAACTCGATCTCGATCGACAACATTATACAGAATCCCACTGAAGGAACATCACTACATCTATATCTCTCTCTCAGTCAATATAACTATGCCTCTCTCTCTGTCCCAGGACTTGGAGGCGCGTCTGGAGTCTGGCGACACCGGCGCGTGGCTGGTGCACTTTGACCTCGGGGCCGGCACGGAGGAGGACCTCGAGTGGCGCCGCCTGCCCGCGTTAGCTCCCAAGGTCAACGTGGCGCGAGTCCACTGCGGGCGCTACGTAGCGCTGTGCACGAGGTGAGTGGTCGACTGGTATTCAGGGGTTTTATGTATGTTTTGCGTGTACTTTGCCGTAGTTGTCTACGTTTGTGGATGATCCGGGAGTCGAGGGTCGATCCCCGCCACCGACCATCTTTACAGGGGTTTTTCATGGTTTCCCTCTGTAGTCCAGGCTGATGTCGGGATGGTTCCTACAATAAGTCGGCCATGACCGCTTCCTTCCCATTACCCAAGAATCTTCATCTCATCATCCCATCATCTCATTAATCATCCATCTGACGCCATTAGATCTCAGTTATCATAACAGTGCGTCGTTGAACCCAATATAAATATATATACCGGTATATGTATATATAAATATGAATGTACAGTGAAACGTCTATCCATCGTTTTCCAAAGGACCATGAAAATGATAAAATCCATCCAGGAAAATTGTGCATTGGTTATATGGGAGTGGGGTGAGAGAAAATGAATGATACAAGCAGGAAAACAATGGATGCAGGAACGATGTATCGACGTTTCACTGTATATGGAAATATAAATAAAACATAAAATATGAATAAACTGTATATACCAGGAATTTGTATAATCTCCCCCTTGTTATTCGTTACTATCGAATGAAGTGTATTGTATATGACTCGGGCTGTGTACAATTTTCAATTACACTCTTTATAGACATCTCACTCATCGTACAACGCGTAGTCTGCGTTTGCCTCGTACGACAACACAGCTCTGTGTGTCTGATCTCCCCTTGTTGTCCGCAGGCTGCACGTCCGGAAGTACCCGACGTTTGCAGTGCTGAAGCCTGGTGGCGGATACGAGACTCACCACGGTCGCACCAGCGTCTACGACGTCGCAGACTTCGCCCGCGACAGTGCCGGCTCTCCCAACGTGCGCAGCCTGTCGCACGACCAGTTCAACGACCTCGTGCAAGGTCAGTCTTACCCCTTGTGAACCGCAACCCATCTCACACGTCACCCCTTGTGAACAACTACCCATCTGACACGTTACCCCTTGTGAACCGCAACCCATCTGACACGTTACCCCTTGTGAACCGCAACCCATCTGACACGTTACCCCTTGTGAACCGCAACCCGTCTAACACGCGCGTGTTCCAGGCGGCGTTGGCGCGTGGTTCGTCGACTTCTACGCCCCGTGGTGCCCGCCGTGCCTGCGCCTCCTGCCCGAGCTGCGTACCGCGTCGCGCCAGTTCCACGACCGCGTCAGGTTCGGCACGGTGGACTGCACGGTGCACGACGCGTTGTGTCGCCAGCAGCACGTCACGGCGTACCCCACGACCGTGCTGTTCAACGCCAGCGTCGTGCTCAGGTACCACGGCACGCCACAGGCAGACGCCATCACCGAGTTCCTGCAGGACATCATGCAGCCAGTAGGTGAGCTGGGAGGGGGGGGGGTGGAGGGGGGAGGGAGAGGGAGGGGGGGAAGGAGAGGGAGAGACAAAGAGGGAGAGAGTTGGGAGAGTTTGAGAGGGAGAGATGGAGATGGAGAGACGATGAGGGAGAGACGATGAGGGAGAGACAGATTGAGAGGGGATAGAAAAAGAGAGAGAGATGGAGAAGGAGAGATGGAGTGGGGAGAGACGAGAAGGGAGAGAGTTGGGAGGGTTTGCGAGGGAGAGACGAAGAGGGAGAGAGTTGGGAGAGTTTGAGAGGGAGAGGCGAAGAGGTAGACACTGAATGGGAACAAAGAGGGAGAGAGTTGGGAGAGACGGAGAGGGAGGGACGGAGAGCCAAAGATGGAGGGGAAAAGGAGAGGTGAAGGAGAGAGATGAAGGGGAGAGAGGGAGGTGGAGAGACGAAGAGAGAGGGGAGAGTAAAAGAGAGAGATAGGGAGACGGAGAAGGAGAGATGGAGTGGGGAGAGAGTTGGCAGAGTTTGAGAGGGAGAGACGGAGGGGGAGAGACGAAGAGGGAGAGAAAATAAGAGGGAGCGACATAGGGGGAGAGACGAAGAGGGAGAGAAAAAAAGAGGGAGAGAGAGAGGGAGAGACTGAGGGGGAGAGACAGAGGGAGTGACTGAGGGGGAGAGATGGAGAGGACGAGACGACGTCTCAGTCACGTCTATTAGACACGTGCTCCTCCTCAGCCCATCCTCACGTGTGTCACCACACCGCCGCCCTCTATCAGCTTGCAGCGTCCACCAGTTGACTTATCGCGCGTCTTGTTTATCCCGTACAGTGTTCCCGCTGACGGCAGACAACTTCTACGAGACGGTCGGCTCCAAGGACCCGGCGGAGCTGTGGCTCGTCGACTTCTACGCGCCCTGGTGCGGGCCGTGCCAGCAGCTCAAGCCCGAGTGGCGGGACCTCGCCAAGGTCAGTGCTCGGGTCACACAAGTTGACCTCTCGAAACACGAAACACTCTTGGTTTCTCAATTATTTTTTCACTCATTCAAATATATCTCATTTAGGCCCATATGTATATATATATATATATTAGCCTTAGCCCCGCGTTTGAAACGCGGGGTCTCTCTCTCTCTGTTGTTACTATACTTCCCACTACTATTGTTCCAACTGTCGCACTGCATATACTTTGAACGCACAGCCTCACTACGCACTAACACAATCACGCGTAAATTCCTTCGCACCTTCCGTTCTCCTCCAGAATGTTTTGGACCGTTCGGAAACGGTTGAGCACAGACAGAAAGCTGCCCCCGCCGTTCGTTGCTAAATACTGAATGAATGTAGTTACCCATCAAATGTTCACATCGAATATTCTCTTATAGTAGGTCCCGCCCAAATCGAATTGTCAAGAACTTGTACGCATGCACTTTTCCCTTGCCCACTCCAAGCATCTTTCGACAGACACGTGTTTATCTTCAAGCGAAGTGTGAAGTGATTTACGCACAACAAAGTGTCAATGATCACACTCATCATGATCACAATGATCAGGGCGGTGCGCCTCCCTCCTCTCCCTCCCTTCTCCGCCCGTCATCCACACCTCCCCCCCCCCCACCACCCTGCCCCGCGATCGCCACCTTACAGACAGACAGACACGCTCGGCCTTCTATATAGATAATATATCAATATCAGCAATGCTATTTTACATCAATTGATTATTATACTGTAAACTTTTCGATAAGCCAGATAACTATTTTTTTTATTTATAAGCAAGTGCTAACTTTTCTAAATCATGTGCTACACCTTCTGTTCCCATCTATTCCGACTGTGACCTCAAATTGTGTGTTCCAGATGGTATCCCACTTCAGCTATATCCACGTGGGGTCCGTGGACTGCGTGACTGAAGCCGACCTGTGCTCGCAGCAGGGAGTCAGGTCGTATCCCACCATACGGCTGTATCCCACGGGGGGCCGAGGTCTCAGCACAGTAGCGTGAGTACTAAACCACGAAGCACCCCGAAATTTAATTCGTAGTGCAGCCGAGTTTAAGCAAATTATAACTTTCGTCTGAATAAACGCTACTATTATGAAATATATCGAAAGTCGACGTTGTTCTCAAGCAGTACATATGTTCGGCCAATAGATCGCGCAAACCACAAAAAAAAATCAGGTTGATAACTGAAGTTTGGCGGCCAGTAGAAAATAAACAGTAGAGCGCGGTATTCAGAATGCGGATACGCGTGCGTAGCACGGCGGTACGCGTGTGTAGCAGTTAAAAGGTTAATGGTGAATAACTACCATTATGTAGGCCTAATGTTAGATTGAATTATTTATTCAAAGACAGTCTTCATTCAAGTTGAATTTTTATTTTTCTGCATTTTGCAATACAGTGAAACCTCTATGCAGTTCCATAGAGTTCCAAGTTGGATAAGTTTGCGTATACACCACACACATAAAACAAAGTTTCATGTCGTTCGGTCAAACCCTGCGACCTGTGCAGTGCTTACAAACAAACAAACAAACAAACAAAGCTCCGTAAGAGTCGAGTGGAAATCTTCGCTAACGCTCATCTAATCAACACAGCGCTTCGTTAAACTCAATATAAATACAAATAAAACGGTCGATGTCCGTGTGTTTGTTCCCGCAGGTTGTTCAGCGGTCAGCAGCGGGATGCGTCGGCGCTCCGCAAGTGGCTGTTCCACTTCCTGCCGTCCCCCGTGGAACAGCTGACGGCCGACACCTTCCTGTCGCAGGTCGTGGAGGGCGCGGACGTCTGGCTCGTCGACTTCCACGTCCCGTGGTGCGGGTACTGCGTCAGTTTCCAGCCAGAGTTCATGTCGGTTGCCATGGTGAGTAACAAGACGATAGTTGTTGATGTTTCGTGGCGATTCAATGGTTTCAGGACCAAGATTCGGTTTTAAGGTCTTTAATTTGTTATTATTGTCTTATTTCGATATTTAATTACTTCAATTCCGTATTTTGGGACTTGATTCGATAATTTAAGTCTTCAATTCGGTTTTTAGGTCTTGATTCGATATTTCATGACTTGGATTCGATAATTTAGGTTTTCATGTCTTGATTCAATATTTTATGACTTCAATTCTGTGTTTTGGGTCTTGATCCGATATTTTAGGACTCTGATTCCGTATTTTGGGACTTCGATTCAATAATTCGGGTGTTCAATTTGTTATTTATGTCTTGTTTCGATATTTTAGGTCTTCAAATTGTTATTTATGTCTTGTTTCGATATTTTAGGACTTTGATTCAATAATTTAGGTCTTCAATTTGGTTTTTAGGTTTTGGTTCGATAGTTTAGGACTTTGATTCTGTGTTTTGGGTCTTGATTCGATATTTTAGGACTTTGATTCTGTCTTTTGGGTCTTGATTCGATATTTTGTGACTTTGATTCTGTCTTTTGGGTCTTGATTCGATATTTTGTGACTTTGATTCCGTATTTTATGACTTTGATTCGTTTGAACCGTGTGTTGTGTGTTCCAGCGTCTGGGCAAGCGCGTGCGCTGCGGGTCGTTGAACTGCGACCTTGACCGAGCGGCGTGCCAGCGAGTGGGGGTGGCCAGCTACCCGACCGTGCGGCTGTTCAGCGCTCGGACACGCCCACACGGCCGAGAGCTGACCAATCGGATGGGAGACTCGCTGGTGCGGGCGGCGGAGGAGGCGGCCGGGGAGGGAGTGGCCACCGTTACCAAGGAGAGGTTGTCGACGCACGACGAGTTCTAGGGGGGGGGGGTGACCAATCGGAGGGGAGGGAGGGGAAGGGGATCGCGACGGTTACCAAAGAGAGGCTGGATTTTTTTTTTATTATTTTTTTTTATATTCTTTTTCATTTTTTTCCGTTGCACAAGTTGTATTTTTGTATTTTCAATACGAACTCGAAATACACTAAAAATCGTTGAAATATTAGTTTGAATTATGGTTTACCTGGAATTCGGATTAACCATATTAATTGACATTGAAATGCCTATACCTACAGCCAGGGAACCGATTTCAAGTTCAAAATACGTCAAATTTTGGATTAATTGAGTTTGGATCAACGAGGGTTCACTTTTTTTTTTTTTTTTTTTTAATGTTGCTTAACGACCCCACCAACAGCTAGGTTATACGGGGGTACGAATGAGCAGGTGATAATGAAACTATGAAGTGATGATAGGTGAAAGGACGTTTACATAAACCCATGCCTTATGCGGGACTCGAACCCACGCCCAACGGTGACTTCAGTTACTACCGCTAGCGATAATCGACTTAGCCACCGGGGCGGCTGAGGGTTTACTGTATTAGCGGATATAATGACAGGTGTTTGGTCCGTTGAACAGCGATAGGAGCTGGACTTCATCGCTATGGTAACGGCAAGGACAGCTGTTTGTTGACATGATGTCACCGACACACGCAAGTATGTTTCCTAGTAGATTATAGAATAACCGGGCCGAATTAAGAGGAGAGTTGGAGAAATATACGCACGGTGCGCATAAAAATAGAGAAATTCACCTTCACTAATTTTTTTCTATGTTCAAAAACCAGTGTAATTGAATGAAAAGTTCACATCTCCAAGATAATTGTATGCTCTTTAATTAATATGACATTCTTTTTCAGTGAATTCTATCAGTTTTGAGGTAATACGTCAATGAATTAAACGAATGTGATGAAATTTATTGACGTATTGATTGAGCCCCTACAAGTTTACCATTATACAGTGAAACCTCTATCCATTGTTTATCAAGGGACCAGGAAAATAAAACCATCCATGTAGGAAAACCATCCATGCAGGAAAATGTAACATTGATTATATGGGAGTGGGGTGAGAGAAAATGAATGATACAAGCAGGAAAACGATGGATCCGGGAACGATGCATCGAGGTCTCACTGTAGATACAACATTGAATATGTTGACTATATTCCAAGAGATGTACACACTGTCAGAGTGAGTGAGATGAGAGATAATACAAGTTAAATATCTCAGTGTTTTGCCTTTAACCCTGTGTCTCAACAGTACTAAAACACCCAGAACGCAACGCCAGCGATCTCGGCCGCTAGAAGCCAGTAAGCGCACCGCACTGAGTTTCGAAAAAGGTCTATTGGCTTATTAATTTGTTCATCCCGTAGGTTGAAACTATTCCAATTTCAGCCTCGTTAGATTTTAAATGTTTGTCAATATTTTAGTTTTGCGTTTAGGTTTTAATCATGGATGTTCATTAAGTGTAATTGTTTTGTACGAGTCGTAGGAGTAAATAAATCACCATATATTTATCTAACATTTTACGCCTCGTGTATTTTATTATTAACCATTTTTGTGATGGACGATATGAGAGATGGATGATACATTGTAGGAGAAGCTAGTGATATGAGAAATAATGAGGTGGGTACAGGCTGGAGGAAAAACATAAGACAGAGCACACAAACACACTAAATGTACTGGACATGAGTGCTGGGAGGTAGGTTTCACAAGAGTCAACAAACTCAAGTTTCCCACAGTTACCTTTTCCACGGACTCTGAAGGAAATATCAAAGTATTACTGTATATGAATTATGTAAAAGGAAAGAGAGAACAGCAGCTTACCGAGGTTCACAAGTAGATAGGCCTTCTCATGGTGGACAGTTGTGATGGAACACAGATTTTATTTTGACGTTTCAACTATTGCCTTGGTCACAGTACTCTCACCCACTGAGGCAACAGCCGAAACGTCTTAAACCTCGTGTGTTTTTCATCTCTGTGTTCTGTCAACGGCTCTCCACCATGAGTAGGCCTATCTACGTACTCGTGAACCTCGGTAAGCTGCTCTCTCTTTCCCTTCACACAATTCATATCAATGTATTAGTGTCATAACATAGTTCATTTTAGAGAATATTCAAAGCTATTTAGAGACTTTAGCATGGTTCCCACTCCGAATCTTTTCGGGCTGGTTGACGAAGTTACCATGTAAATTCCCTTCTGTCCATTCACAATCCAGAATTCCAACGAAACAAGATGGCGTATTTTGACATGACTGCCTTTTAGCAACGGCTTTCTTTTTTCAGAAGGCTTTTGATAATATGATGTCAATGTCACTGCAATTCTGTCTTCATTTATTCGCTCGTTTTATTTGGTTCGGTCTATTTGTTGTGATATGAATTAATAAATGATGTGATTCATAAATAAAAAGTATAGGCCTAAGGTAGAATGGGTAGATAATGTGAACCAGGATATATATTTATCTATCTGAACGAATGCATACATTCGAATTCTAGGTTCGAAAGATCGCTTTTCAGGATTCAAGGATCCGTGCCTGTGATCGCAAAAATGTGCCGTTGAAAAATCGGAGTGGTAACTGCCCGACCGGTGACAGAATTTCGATCAAAATTTCACCGTGCGACTCGAAAAAATCCAGTATGGTTGTCAGGCATAAGGTCTTTGAATGATAATATGTCAATCATTATTATGTTCTAGCAATTGTAATTATTATTAGATTTTTACCAAAAGACTGAATAACTAAACCAAGTGAAAACTAGAGATTAAATGTATTTTTCCTTTTCTCCCACCACCGCCATTCGGTTCAAACTCCATGCTCCGAGTGATTACTGCGACCTTGACTCGGAGGTGAAAGTGAAGTTAATGGAGCGCATCCATCTATGGCCGCCTTACTCTAATAACCTGCTGTAATTTCTGTCAAAAATGCAATTAAATCCCCTTTCTAAGCACTATTCATCTACGCCGATCTAGTACTGGTGTTCACAATTGAGAAATGGTAAGTTCATTGATATTTTTATCTACATTTTACGTACTTATTTGCATAAAACTGATATAATCATGAATTGTAATTTTTATAGCATGCGAGTTACACCCCCTTTCGGACTTTGACAGTTTGATTATGTTTGATAAAATGTTATTTACATTTGGATTTACTCGCGATATTTTGTAGTTTATTGTGTAAGAACATAATGAAATATAGATTTTGCGTGTCGCACACAAAATGTCATGCTGGGCCTATGTATTAGTGGCTCATATTGGTGTAGGCCCACTGTTGGATACTTAATGGTTGGATCTAGGCCTAAGCATGGCCTGAGGAATGCCCAAGCCATTGAATTTTTACAAATTCAATGCTCAAGCCTAGGTAGGCCTATCTCAATTTACCGTGAGACCAATTACACTATTGCTCACAATTAAATTAAACCGTAGGCGTGGGTAAAGTTGTCTTGCATTTAAGTGGTATAGTCTCATAGATATCCTGCAACCTGTGCAGTGTAGGCCTACACAAACAAACAAGAAAAAAAAACAGGCAGAAAGCTCCGTGAGAGTTGCATGGAAATCTTTGCTAACGCTCATCTAAATATCTCAATCATATTTATGTACCGGTACTCGGTGCCTTAGGCTCTAGGCCTAGGCGTTAACAAGCGTAATACTAGATCCAAACTGCTGAACTATTTACAAAGAGCCCTGTTGGTCGCTGTTATAGGGATGGTAGGTCCTACCGAGTGTAACAAATTTACCTAGTACCGTATTATTATTAGTAGTAGTAAATTATCAACTCTTACAGTTGCATAAAAATGCACTGTGGCAAGTTCCCTACCCTTGATCACGACGGTTTGCCCGCCTCCCTAACCTTCTGCCGGAATTGTTTTACCCTTATTTCATCCTAATTTAATCCTAATTTACCCACATCTAGCTTTAATTAGTTTAGTTTAGGTTGTCTCTGGTTACGTTAGTTGAATCAGGTAACTGTGGTAAGTGTAGACTCCTCACAACAACACCTCGGTGTCAAGTCACGGAATGAGGTTCGTGTTGAATGTGTGTCGACGCGTGTTTCAGGAGACGGAAGCGCCGGGCAAGTCGTGGGAGCGCCCGTGGACCACCGACGAGATGCGACGGAACGCCGGCACCTGGAGCCTGGCGGGAGACGCTGGGCTGCTCAATCATCTCAAGGACTTCTCGCAGGTGAGTCGCTCCGTTGCCATGACGAGTGATTAGTAAGGCCGGGCTCACAGTTGAATTTTTTTTTTTTTGAATAACATCGAAACTTGATTCAAAATCATTAAACATTCCCCTATTAAGGCTGAGGATAAAAGTGGGATCGTTTGGACGGGGCACCACAAGGGCGATCTTACCATCCCATTTTATTATTATTACAAATAAAAGCAACGAACTTTGACACCAGGACTGAGCTGTCAGTGACCATACTTCTTCAGCGCAGATAAAAGTCTTCAGTTGCCTTAAGTCCGGAACACATAAGTATAAACTGTTTTTGCGATATATCCGGACATTACCAACATTGGTATTAGGAATAATCCAACCACACGAATGTTGATATCTTTCACCTAAATCTTTAGACCTTTAGATCTTTGGAAATTTGCAATTTTTTATGTTATGTACAAAAATAAAGACAATTGAATAGAATTGACTTGAAATTAAATGAATTATTAAACGTCGTCTGACCTTGTCTCAGCGTCTGACGACGCGTACGCACGCGACGACGACGGCCTTGGACGCGTTGTGTCGCGACCTCGACACGGCGGCGTCGGACGTCAGCAACGCGACCAACGCGTTCCTCGCGCTGTCCAACACGCAGTTCGTCGAGAGCCGCGTCTACGAGGACGAGGTCAAGGTCACGCCCAGTGAGGAGGTCAAGCGGGTCGTCGACAAGGTGCGTAGAACTGCGTGTTTTTTTGTCAGGGGCGTCGCTAGCGGGCTCACTGATTATTTATCCTTGTTCAGAAAGAAACATATATATATACCATGTTACCGGTACATGCAGTGCAGTGGTTAACGTGCTCGCTTCATGTGATCCGGGTGGCGAGGGGAATTCCGAATCCAGTTCGATCCCCGCTGCCGACCATCTTTACAGAGGTTTCTCATGGTTTCCCTCTGTAGTCTAGGCTGATGCCGGGATGGTTCCTACAATAAGTCGGCCATGACCGCTTCCTTCACATTACCCAAGAACCTTCATCTCATCATCCCATCATCTCGTTAATCATCCATCCGACGCCATTAGATCTGCGCTATCATAACAGTGCGTCGTTAAACCCAATATGAAAAAAAATCATAAAAATATACCATGTTGACCTACAAACTGGGAATTCGCCAAATATGCGTTGTTAGACGAGCGGATAGTAATAGTAGGGATGAAAACTGCTTCGAGTGGTACCAATTTAGCACATTTTATGTTTTTTCTTCAAAATGGCTGACCCGATCAAGCTGAAAATTTCCAGAAATGTGTATCAAAATGTCATTCAACTTTATGCGAAATTTTATTTTTTTGGAAAATGAAATTATTTTCTTTTTTTTCCGCTGTGTTATTCTAACGGGTAGTGTGTCCGCTAGGTAATGTCCGAGGCAGAGCAGGAAGCGGAGATGGTTGCCCGCATCAAGGAGTCGCTAGCGATCGGGATGGCTTGCATGAACACCATGTTCAACGTCGTCGAAGTCCCCGGGAGCGATTCGGATACGGACGACGAGAGTTCTTCGAGGTAAGCTGCTTGGTGTATGCAATTAGACCGTAGATCTATATTACGTTACCGAGATATATTGCTCTGTGGCCAGCTAGCGATGTACGCTTGTTCCGATCAGGCGGCCATATTGGACGTTACAGAGCAAGGCTTCCTGTATCTTATATATAAAAAGCTCGTGTCACATGTTAGTGGATGAACTCCTCCGAAACGGCTCGACCGAGTGTCGTGAAATAACTGTACAAAACTGTACAGTGAACCCTCGATCCATCGTTTTTCAAGGGACCGAGAAAATAAAATCATCCATGCGGGAAAATTCAACATTGATTAAATGTGAGTGGGGTGAGAAAAAGTGAATGATACAAGCAGGAAAACGATGCATGGAGGTTTCACTTTTTAATCTAAATTAATGAAAGATAACCTGATCCAACCAACGCAACCAACCTAACCTTACACAACCAAATTATATAAACCGTCATAATTGTAAATGTTTATTCATGTGTTGCTTGCTGCGTTGTCCCCAGCATCGGGCGCACGATCCTCGAGCCCAAGAACCCGTACCTTAACCGCCCGCTGCCGTACCTCATCGGGTCGAAGGAGTTCTTCGAGGACGACCGCTGCGGACTGGGGGAGCTGTTCAGCGACGACGAGGGGGGCTCACCCCCCCTGACGGCACGCTCGAGCAGCGGCGAACTGGACCTGCCCAACGCTCCAGCTCGCAGGGTAAGTCTGGCGTCGAGTTCAACTCAATTGATTATTGTTCGCGCCGCCCCGGTGGCTCAGTCGACTATCGCTAGCGGTAGTAACTGAAGTCACCGTTGGGCGTGGGTTCGAGTCCCGCATAAGGCATGGGTTTCTGTAAACGTCCTTTCACCTATCATCACTTCATCGTTGCATTATCACCCGCTCATTCGTACCCCCGTATAACCTAGCTGTTGGTGGGGTCGTTAAGCAACATTATAAAACAAAAGGAACATTCAATAGGTGGTAACAATTTGTAAAGCTCATAATCTTAAGAATGAGGTTGAACTAGACAAACGCAGAATGTGCGTTGTAAGATAAGCGAGATGTCTAGTAAGTAAAATCTAAAACTCTACATACCTTGATCATATAAAATATACTTCATTCGATACTAACGAATCTAGAGAGCCGTGAATCAAAAAAAATGCAAAAAAAATCTCTCCAATATAATTCAAATTTTTCTCAAATGCAAACACGGAAATTATACACATGATTAAAAATTTGTATGCAATTTGGACTAACCGTTTCAGAAAAAATAATTTAATATATGATCTTTCTCCATCGAATAGATAGAAATAATAGCAGAAAAATGTTGCAGTTATAGATTCACGATTCCCTAGATTCGTTAGTAACTGAATGATTTTTTTTTATATGATCAAGGTATGTAGAGTTCTCAATTATACTTCATTATATTAAATAAATATTATATAATTTTAATGTCATCATCCCTTCATCACATCAATCATTCATCCGACGCCAATAGATCTTGGTTATCATCACAGTGCGTCGTTAAAACAATATAAACAATGCTATCATTCAATGCCGTATAATTGTATGATATATATCACGAGGCCGCTATGTTATTAGTACATGTATAATCAGCGAGACCTTCACACGCTATCTTGCCCGTGATAGGCCGGTAGATAGTTACCCGTTTTCAAGGTGGGGCCTCTCAGTTCCTACCACTGACTTACCAAGGCTAGTTTAACATTATTGGAAAGTAGAACTTGTTTGAAGAATGTATTTTTGTATTAAATAACGAAGTAGTGTACCACGAGAAACTATATGAAACCCTGAATATTGGATGTGTACGTGGTACTTGTCAAAGAATTATTCTACCTGAGGACGAGAGCTGAAGTGCTTCCGAGATATTGTTAGTATTTCAGTGTATTTTAGTTCATTTCTTTGACAAGTACCACGTACATGTCCAATATTTAGGGTTTTATATATATTTCTGTGATTCAAATTTACAAAGTTCAACGATGAGCGTTAGCGAAGAGTTTCCATCCCACTCTTACGGAGCTTTGTCTGTGTGTTTGTCTGTGTGTTTGTCTGTGTGTTTTTTTGTTTGTTTGTTTGTGCGCACTACACAGGTCGCACGGTTGATTGGCATGAAACTTTTTTTGTATACGCGGACTTATCCAACTGAGAACTGTATAGTTTTTGGGTATAATAGATCCAACCACTTTTTAGATAAACCATTTCAAAGTTTTGAAAAACCCCGTAAGAAATGGCTGGGCGGAAAAATCTTGAAAATCAATATTTTTCAACAGAATTCAAAATTTTCCCAAACGTAACTACAACAATGATGCACATTATCACACACTTCTATTGGAATCGGACGAGCCGTTTCCAAGAAAATAATTATTCAGTGAATAAAGTTTCATTAAATTGTATAACATAATAATATTAAACTGCATCAGATATTTCCCTCATCAGAATAGTCTACGAAATAAACCAACCAAATGGAAAGATAGATTTCAACTTGAATGCCGTCAAAACATCAACTTGATGTACCTTTTTGAAAAAATTCAATTTCATTCTTATTAGCTCATCCATCAACGCGGAAACACATAACGCGTTTTCCTAGTAATTTCATTTAGTAATTGAAAAATATATAAATGTACAATTCTTGTCCGCAGATGTCGGCTAGCTCGACGGACGATTCCGACGAAGAAAAGGCGGGCTCCGATTCGCTGTTCAGGCCGACCAATCGGGCGCAGGACGAGGGAGACATGTTCGGCAGGGACACGCCCCCCGGCGGCGACCTGTTCGAGCGCCAGCCACCTGTCGCGCCACCCGTGCAACAGGTGAGTCCTCTCTCTCTCTCTCTCTCTCTCTCTCTCTCTCTCTCTCTCTCTCTCCCTCAACCTGTGATATTTCTATTCATTCTGAACCGGCACATGCAGCGCAGTGGTTGTGACACGCTCGCTTCATGTGATCCGGGAGGCGAGGGAATTCCGAACCCAGTTCGATCCCCGCCGCCGACCGTCTTCACAGAGGTTTTCATGGTTTCCCTCTGTAGTCTAGGCTAATGCCGGGATGGTTCCTACAATAAGTCGGCCATGACCACTTCCTTCCCACTACCCAAGAACCTTCATCTCATCATCCCATCATCTCGTCAATCATCCATTCGACGCCAATAGATCTTCACTATCATAACAGTGCGTCGTTAAAAAACCCAATATATAATAATCTATTCATTCTGATTTCATTTCAAGCTTTCAACTGAAAGAACATCGTAGCCGCCCCGGTGGCTCAGTCAATTATTGCTAGCGGTAGTAACTGAAGTCACCGTTGGGCGTGGGTTCGAGTCACGCATAAGGCATGGGTTCTTGTAAACGTCCTTTCACCTATCATCACTTCATCGTTTCATTATCATCCGCTCATTTGTACCCCCGTATAACCTAGCTGTTGGTGGGGTCGTTAAGCAGCATTACAAAAATAAAAAAAGGAAGTTGAAGAAACAATATTTAGGTTAGTGATCGCTCACTACAGACAGAATAACAAACCAGTTGACGAGTGCGTGTGCTATCTTCAGGCTGCCAGCTTTGCCGACGAGCTAGCCGCCAAGCTTGGGGGCGTGGCGTCGCGCAGCCCGCCGGACAAGATGGCCGACATGTTCGCCCCGGAGGAGGAGGAGGACTCGCTGTTCGGGCCGAGGGAGGGGAAGTTCTCGGGGGGGAGGGGCTTGTTCGACGACCTGGAGCCGGGCAAACAGACAGGTCAGTGAGGATCCGTGTCAGTCAGTGAGGTCAGTGAGGTCAGTGAGGATCGACGGCAGACGTGACGGTTTCAGACGAATATGTGTTATTGGATGAGCGTTGGCAAAGACTTCCATCCTACTCTTATGAAGCTTTGTCCGTCTGTTTTTTGTTTGTTTGTTTGTAAGCACTGCACAGGTTGCAGGGTTTGACCGATCGACATGAAACTTTTTATGTATACGCAAACTTATCTAACTTAGAACTGTGAAGGTTTTTAATTAAATCGGTTGGACCATTTTTTATCAACATCATCTCAAAGTTGCTAAAAACCTCATAAGATTAGGCTGAGCGGAAAAAATTGAAGAATAAAATCTATCCAAAATAATTCAAATTTTCCTCAAATGTCAACATGAAAATGTTACATATTACCGTATTGTCTCGAATATAAGCCGACCCTAAAATTTTTAGATCAACAATTATAAAAAGGGTTTATCTCCTTTCCACGTAAATCATCACTCTTCCGAGTTGGAATTTAGTCAATTTCGTATTGCGCGCGTGATTTCAAGAAAAACCCTCGGCTTCTATTCGGAACAATACGGTATATAGAATATTGAATGAAAATGAAAATGAAAATTCCTGTCTCTAAACGATATCATCCATCACAAGTTGATTTTCTTGGACTCGACTCGCTGTATAACCGTCGCGTGTGTTTGTCGCAGAACGCCCGAAGGTCTCCGCGGCTACGACCGCAGGCCCGACGCTCTTCGGAGACGACATCTTCAGCGCCGGTAGTCACGACGACGACATGTTCAAGGTCAAACAGACCGACGAACCCTCGACTCCGCAAGCCACAGGTAGGACTTTATCAACCAGAACGTTTTTTTTTTTTTTTTTTTTAATTTTTTTTTGTGTTGTGGTAAGATTGCCCCAGTGGTGCCACATTCAAACGATCGTGAATTTTCATCTTTCGCCTTTATAAGGAAATATTAGCTTTGTGACAAGTTTTTGATGTTTCAAGATGAAAAAAAATATTTCATCTCATCACTAGTGACTGAAAATCTATTGATACTTTCTCTTTCTAGTTTTCCTTGAAATCTGATTGGTTTAGAGATTAATGAAGTTATTGCATTTCATCATTGACGTTAGTCGGTTTTCAATAAATTGTAAGTGTAGTTCGAAATCCTACGTGAAAACGAAAAAACTACTTATTGAAGTACAACAGGTTTAGAATGATCCACATATTGATTCATTGTTCGCCATCACTCACTCATTCGTACTCCCGTATAACCTAGCTGTTGGTGGGGTCGTCAAGCAATACTCATTGTTAATGGCAACGATTAGTAACGTACGGTATTTGTGTTGCAGAGGTTGGCAAGAAGAAGTCGCCACACGGTGGAGTCGCCATCTTCTCCGGCGACTTTGTCCCGTCTACGGGCGACTTACTGGCCGGCAAGAAGTCGCTGGGAGTCGCTACTCGAACAGGTAGGCTTCAAGCGACTCTATTCACGTTCACGCAATATAGAGATTTTCATGCATTTTTAATACATGTATTGATGGTAAAAAGACAAAATGTCGTAAGCATTTTTTTTTTAAACAATTTAGGAGGTCATGTTCATCGATGTGCAAAGTGTCGTAAATATGAAAATAGTGTCGTAAAATTTTGTCGTAAGCGGCAAGGATTCTGTACATTTTGCCGGAAGCGCCAACACAATGTGTCGTAAGCACCAAATATGCTACGCAATTTACCAATTCAAATAAAAGTTTGTGAAAACTTGATGAATGTTCATGAAAATTTGTTCGAACTACTAAGTAGATCTTAGTAATCAGTGGAGAGTGTCACTAAACCCAATATAAATGAAAAATAAACAAACAAGTGTTTCATCTTTCAGAAGTGGCGTCACCTGTCGCTGTGAAAGCCCCTGCCGTCCAAGCCACGCAACCCGCCAAACATTCCAGCCTGTTCGACGACGAGGACGCGGACGATCTGTTCTCCGTCGCCCCCTCCAAGCCGTCGCCGGCCAATCAGAAGCCAGCGATGTCTTTATTCGACGAACCGGACGATTCCGTTGACATCTTCTCGACGGTTTCCAAGCCGGCGGCAAGTACCCTCAAGTCTCCGGTCTCTTTATTCGACGATACGGACGATCTTCCTTCTCCCTCGGCCAATAAGAAATCTTTGTTCGGCGAATCGAATTCGTCGAATAATAAAAACATTCCTCGGGAAGTCGAACCTTCGACGGTAAAGACGAAGGGGACAATTTCTCTTTTCGACGATTCGGACGATTTTCTATCGCCGCCGTCGTCGAATAAGAAACCCACGGTATCTATTTTCAACGATCCTAAAAACATTCCCACAAAAGTTGAACCGCCGCCAACGAATAAGAAGGCTTCGATTTCTCTTTTCGACGATTCGGACGACATTCTATCCTCGTCGAGTAAGAAACCTACGATATCTATATTCGACGAACCCAAAAGCATTCCCACGCAAGATAAACTGCCAAAGACGACCAATAAAAAAGCGACGATTTCTCTTTTCGACGATTCCGACTCGGGCGACGACGAGATGTTGTTCTCGTCGACAAGTTCCCCGAGCACTCACTCGAGGCGCTCGGCTCAGACTCCCGAGAAGCCCCTCGGGAAAACCGCCCCGCTAGAAGACGACTTCGCTACAAACGCGCTCGATTACGACATATTCGGCGCCGCGAAAACGAACCCGACGAGAAGTGCGGTTAGGGACGACGAGGATTTATTTGCGGTCCCGTCTGTTGCCACCGGAGCGAGACTATTCGACTTCGACGGAAGTTCTGCCGACGACTTGTTCGCGGTCCCGAGCGTTGATAAGACAGACTTGTTCGCGGTCCCGAGTATCGACGATACTGACGATTTGTTCTCTGTGGCGCCGATATCGTCGAGGCTGTTCGAAGACCTGAAGGCGTCGGAAGCGGCCAAGAAACCCGAGCCGCCCAAGACTCTGAACATCCGCAAGACTACGGGCTTGTTCGCGGGAGAAGAGGACGATCTCTTCGCGGTCACGACCTTGAAGAAGGGAGGGGGAGGCGTCGAGACAGAGGCGCCCAAGGTCGTCGCGAAGCCGGCAGACGCGCAGAGAAGTCAGAAGCCGGAATCAGCTCCGAGACGGAAGATGAAAGACGAGGAGAAAGTAGCAGGCCTTGGTGAGAATGTGGACAAGAGTAAAATAGAAACGAAGGATTCGGGAGTGAAGAACGTAGAATCGAAGGTGGTAGAAAGAGTGAATGTAGGTGGAAATAAAGTAGATGAGAAAATGATAGAAGGAAAGAGAGTAGAAGAGAAAATGGTAGAAGAAAAGAAAGTAGAAGAAAAGAAATTAGATGAGAAAATGGTAGAAGGAAAGAAATTAGAAGAGAAAATGGCAGAAGGAAAGAAATTAGAAGAGAAAATGGTAGAAGGAAAGAAAGTAGCAGAGAAAATGGTAGAAGGAAAGAAAGTCGAAGAGAAAATGGTAGAAGGAAAGAAATCAGAAGAGAAAATAATAGAAGAAAAGAAAGTAGAAGACAAAATGGTTGAAGGAAAGAAAGTCGAAGCGAAGATATCTGAGGCGAGAAACGTCGAAACCAAGACCGTCGGAGTCAAGACAGTCGAAGCGACGAAAGTGTTCGGCCGTGTTAAGAGCCCGCTGGGCCTGGTCATTGACCCCACAGCCTTGCTCCCGGGCGCAAGGCCACCCAAGCCTGCCGTGACAGACTTAGAAACGGGCAGGGAGAATAGTCCATTGGGCATGGAAACGGGTAAGGTGAAGAGCCCGCTGGGCCTGGTCATAGACCCCACAGCCTTGCTCCCGGGCGCCAGGCCACCCAAGCCCGCATCAGACTTGGAAACGGGCAGGGTCAAGAGTCCGCCGAGCGTGGTCATCGACCCGACGGTACTGCTGCCCGGCGCACGGAGAGACCCGCCGAGAGGAACTGGAAACGATGCCGAGGTCAAGACTTCAGGACTCGGGGCCAGCTTTGATGCGCCTGTCGAAGCCACGTCCACTCTTCACAGCGTTGCTAAGGTAAGTCTGACGTTACACACTGCAACGTCCCACTATTCGCTTGTTCAAATCTCGCTTGAGTTGAAACTTTTTTTTTGTCATGAAATAAGGTTTTTTGATAATATTCTAGTATCCATCTTCGTTTTCTGAGAGACAAGATTAATGCATTTAATTATATTGCCTATATTATGAACTATGTATCCACGCATAACTGGTACACGTGTTACCATTTAATTGCGCGAACGAGAATAAAATCTAGCCGCTCCGGTGGCCAAGACAACTATCGCTAGCGGTAGTAACTGAAGCCACCGTTGAGCGTGGGTTCGAGTCCCGCATAAAGCATGGGTTTTTGTAAATGTCCTTTCACCTATCATCACTTCATCGTTCCATTATCATCCGCTCATTCGTACCCCCGTGTAATCTAGCTGTTGGTGGGGTCGTTAAGCAGCATTAAAAAAAAATATATATAAATGAATGAAAATAATGAAAATGTTTGGCAGGAGCGCGCAAAGATCCCGGTGAAGCGTCGCCCGCAGAGCCGTCGCGCCCGCCACGAGGCCATCCGAACGTCAGCCATCTTCCCCGACGAGCTCAAGGTCGAGCCTCCCGCTCCCCTCCCCTCGCCCCTTGCCCCGGTCGCACGGGAACAGAACCCTCTGTCTCCGTCGACCGACGAGGAGGACCTGTTCGGAGTCCCGCAGGATCTCTACGAGGACTCGCGGAGCGGGAAACTGTTCGACGGAGCCACGCTGATGTCTCCGGCCGGCGGGGATCCGTCGTTGGAGAAAACCAAGACGGGTTTGTTTGCGGATGTTGATGATTTGTTTTCCGGCGACGGGAATAAGTCTACGAGGAAGAGCGACGGTCTGTTCGAGAGCGACGTTACTGCCGTGATTGAGAAGAAGTCGGATGGATTGTTTGACGCAGGGAACTTGTTCGCCGACGTTAGGAAGTTAACGACGGAAGACGTTACGGGATCGCTGTTCGCGAAGAAAACGATTCCGAAAGTTTCCGATGGACTGTTTGGTCCCGGCGACGACACTCCTACTGATGATTTGTTCGGAGGAAAGGCCGCCGCGGGTAATGTGGCCGACTTGTTCGGATCTGTCAGCCGTATCTTACCGACCGAAGATCTGTTCAATAAGAAATCTGCCGGTAATGTTCGACAAGTTTCTGCCCAGCCGGAATTGGTTGGTTCGGGAAGTTCAAACCTACCAACTGACGATTTATTAGACAAGAAAGCTTCGCCAAAAACCGACAAGATAGATTCATCCAGAAATGTTGCCGATCTATTCGGAACCGGAAGTTCAAACCTACCAACTGACGATTTATTTGACAAGAAAGTTTTGCCCGGTAATAAACAACTACCAACCGACAAGAAAAATACCCCCGGAAATATCACCGATCCATTCGGAACCGGAAGTTCAAACCTACCAACTGATGATCTATTTGACAAGAAAGCTCTTCCCGGTAATAAACAACTACCAATCAACAAGAAAAATACCCCCGGAAATGTCACCGATCCATTCAGAACTGGAAATGCCAACCTCTCAACTGACAATCTATTCGTGAAGAAACCTTCGCTCGCTAACGCTGCCGACCTCTTCGGGACCGGGGACTCGGGGTCACCGACTGACGACCTGTTCACCGCCGCCAAGAAGACTGCGACGTCGAAGACTGCGACGTCGAAGAGTGCGACGGGAGATTTGTTTGCCGCTGTCGTCAAGGAGCCAAGCTTCGACACGGAGGACAGCTTGTTCGGAGCGCCCGTGGTGAGTACATGCGGAGAACGTTGTCGTGAAACCGAGACGAGTGGCCGAGTGGTTAGCACACTGAACCGTCATTCAGCGGGGTTCGTTTTCTCGTTGTTGAAGACGATCCTGACGGGTTTTTGTGGTTTTTCTCAGTTGTTCAGGTCAATACTGGGATAGTTCCTTAAGGGGACTCAGCCCTCGCCTCTATTTTTTTTTAAATTTTCATTTTGAAGTGTGCCAAATTTATGGATATAATATGTTTGATACATTTGTAACATTTTGGGTTCAGGAATTATTTTCAGTGCTATTCTCATAGGCAATTCTGAGATTCCGTCATCTCAGAATATTAATTTCTAGTATAAATGAACCTTCAACTCAGGATTGCTTTGACCAAATCTGTTCATAATTTCACAGAAGATTAATACATGTATTATACACGTGAAAATGTGAAAAACTATGAAATGTTTTGAATCAAAATCGCTTCACCTCGAGTCTAGACAAAGTTAACAAAGCACAAACCGGCACATGCAGCGCAGTGGTTAACACGCTCACTTCATGTGATCCGGGAGGCGAGGGGAATTCCGAACCCGGTTTGATCCCCGCCGTCGACCATCTTTACAGAGGTTTTTCATGGTTTCCCTCTGTAGTCTAGGCTAATGCTGTGACGGTTCCCACAATAAGTCGGCCATGACCGCTTCCTCCCCATTACTCAAGAACCTTCATCTCATCATCCCATTATCTCATTAATCATCCATCCGACGCCATTAGATCTCAGTTATCATAACAATTGGACGTTAAACCCAATATAAATAAATAAATAAATAAAAGTTTAGAAAATGTAGAAACAAACAGTATTTATTTTGAATGAACCATTCCCGACAAAAAGGTCAATCGTCCATCCGACGCCATTAGATCTGCGTTATCATAACAGTGCGTCGTTCAACCCAATATGAAATGATCGTCACCTCGTTCACGCCGTCGTGTTCCAGCCTGCTCGTAAAGCGTCGGCTAGCTCGTTGAAATCCTCGAGCATATTCGAGGACGAGCCCGGCCCGCCGGACATCTTCTCGACTACCAAGATGGCCGCCAAGAAGTCTGCGCGCGCCGACAAGTCGCTGTTCGACGACGACGAAGACGACGACATGTTTGCTGCCTCGTCCGTTGCTAGGCAACCGGCGCGACCGACCGGGACGACCAGACGAGGTAAGGTTAGGCTAGGTTGAGTTGGGTTGTGTAGGTGCGAGTGAGGGTGTATTATTTTTTCTTTCAGTGAAGAGAAATTTTTGAGAATTTTTTCAAGATTATTTTTTCAGAGAATTTTTTCAAGATTTTTTTTTCAGAAAATTTTCTCGAGAATTTTTTTTCAGAAAATTTTCTCAAGAATTTTTTTTCAGAAAATTTTCTCGAGAATTTTTTTCAGAAAATTTTCTCAAGAATTTTTTTCAGAAAATTTTCTCGAGAATTTTTTTCCAGAGAATTTTTTCAAGAATTTCTTCTCCGAAAATTTTCTCGAGAATTTTTTTTCAGAAAATTTTCTCAAGAATTTTTTTTCAGAAAATTTTCTCAAGAATTTTTTTTCAGAAAATTTTCTCAAGAATTTTTTTTCAGAAAATTTTCTCAAGAATTTTTTTTCAGTAAACTTGACCGAGATTTTTTTTTCAGATTTTTTTTTCCAATTTTTTTTTTTCGGAAAATTTGTTTGAGAATTTGTTTTCAGAAAAAAAAAATTGCCTTCCACCTTATACCACTGCCTTCTACTACTTGCCTTGACTGCCTTCTAGCGGCCAAGATCGCTGGGTGTTTTAGTAAAGTGCTGTAGAAAAACTCTGCTTATCCACATGGTTAGAGGCAAAACACTGAGATATATAACTTGCATTATCTCTCACTTTACTCACTCTGACAGTGTGTACATCACTTAGAATATGGTGAAAATATCAACAGTGCAACTGCTATCATATTATAAGTAAATACATTCTTTGTAATATGCTATAATTTACTCATTTACCGGGCGTATAACTCTTTTCCTATGATGATGTGCATCAGCATGAAAACAAATGCAATTTTATATATTTATAAATGTTCAAACTAAATTTGAATCTATTCTGTACTCTTCTATATATTCATAAATAGGAAGTTGAAAGCCGCCCCGGTGGCCAAGTCAATTATCGCTAGCGGTAGAAACTGAAGTCACCGTTGGGCGTGGGTTCGAGTCCCGCATAAGGCATGGGTTTTTGTAAACGTCCTTTCACCTATCATCACTTCATCGTTTCATTATCATCCGCTCATTCGTACCCTCGTATAACCTAGCTGTTGGTGGGGTCGTTGAGCAGCATTACAAAAAAAAAAAGCAAGTTGAAGAAACGACATTTAGGCCAAGTGATCGCTTACTAAAGACACAACGTATAAAAATGATTCCCCAGCTGTTCTTTGGCTCGAATATATTGTATTTTCGTAATCGTCAACGTCGGAAATGATTGACAAGATAACGTAGCATATTGTTTTTGTACCGACGGCTCGCAGAAGAAAGAATACAAATCGGAGACGGTAAGTATCACGCTTCCTTGATAACAAATCTCGCTTTCAGTTCCTCGTTTACGTCAACCGAGCAGTCTTGAGAAGAAAACCAAACAGCCGTTCATTTCGAAACGAGTCGAGTCAGTCGCTAGCACGCTGAACTGTCGATCAGAAGATCTGGGTTCGATTCCCAACGTGGCCTTCCTCTTTCGTCGAGCTGAATACCGTGATGATTACCTACGACCTCTTTCTCCTCGCTGCCCAAAACAACCTTTCATCTCATTAATCATCCATCCGACGCCATTAGATCTGCACCATCATAACAGTGCGTCGTTAAACCCAAAATGAGAAAATAAAAATAAACTTTAAAGTCTTCGGTAAACTATTGTGTGTAGTGATTCGTAGATGAATAATATTTAACGGCCCGTTATCTATTTGACTGTTCCAGAACCGGCGAAGAAGAATGTGCCCAAGACGACCGTTAACAAGTCGGAGCAGATCTTTGACGACCCGTTAACCGCGCTACAGAAGTAGAGTTAGTTGTAACCGACGTACCGTGATCCTCTGGGAGAGGTCCAGGAGAGGTCCAGGAGAGCCGCGTATCCATGCAGGACAGTTTAACCATGGACATATATTAGGGATAACTTCGGTTCCAGAAAATCAGAACCGGATAACCGATTTAGAACCGATTCTCCGACATTTTTTGGTTGAAAATGAGAGTAAACTTTCATCTAGACGCTCTCTTACATTGGCGCGAGTTTATTTCTTGTTCATCATCATATCATTCGGTTATCTTCGGCTAATTTCTTGTATTCGAAACTCATGCTTGTGTCTTTCTCCGTCACATATTGGGTTTTACCGCGCATGGAGGAGAACGTTGCAGCTAATCGCAACTCTGCTGAACGTACGCAGGAGGCTGCGTTTCGTGCCGCGGTAACCGTGGTAACGTGCGTTCAGTAATCAGCTACAAGATGTAAATATAGTGTATAGTAATCATTATACGTACCCTAGAAATAAATAGTTTATAGTTTATATTTGTGTTATTGTGTTGAAATACGTAATAAAATATGTTGATTATATAAAACAGATTTTGAGTTTTGTTAATTTATATATTTATAAATGTTCAGCATCGTTGTTATAATTATGTCGGTGGTGGAAATGCAGAATGTCTTGAATGATAACCTACATTTTTTTTTCGTGATATTCAATTCAGCAGGTCATCTTCATCGATGTGCAAAGTGTTGTAAGCGACATGTCAATACATTAGGCGCGGTCAACAATATAATTCTGTCGTAAGCGACAAGGATTCTGTACATTTTGCCGGAAGCGCCAACACAATGTGTTGTAAGCGCCAAATATGTTATGCAATTTCTCAATTAAAATACAACACATTTGGTCGTAAGCGCCAACACAATATGTGTAAGTGCCAAATGTTATGCTATGTCCTCATTAAAATACAAATTGATTCAGAGTTCAGGCCCCTGAATCACCTTCAGTGTGGCAACCCGCAATACATCAGAGAAAAACAAATTGTGTTTTTGTTGTTTGAGTTTGAAGGCGCGTCGACAGCGAGGTCATTTAGCACCCATGTGCATGTCCGTATCTTTGTCACAGTTGTCAACGTTTGTGAATGTTTCAAGCGTGTGGAGGGAGCGAGATAGGAAGAGCTGGATAAGTAAGATGAGATGATATAAAATAAAATAAAGAAGACGATAGATGAAGAGAAAAGTCTCAAGAAGACAAAATAAAATACAAATACAAACGCAAGGAAGGTTCAGTACTCCAGTCGCTTCCGCTCGACCGAGACGGTCCGAACTTAGTCTGGACCCTCACTTCAGACCTTATCGCCATGGGTGACCCTGCTGGGAGCAAATACATTGCTTGCACGGGGTCACGCAAGCCCCCACACCACGTCAAGGTGTCCGGATCCTACGAGGGTGGAAAAAAACAAGTTGCCAGGCAAACATCAACGGTGATAATAGACTCAGACTTACAGAATGCTCTGGAGGTCTGCAAAAACATTTCCAAATGAAATAAATATTCTCAATTTTTGTTTTATATTTTATTGAATAGGTCTATATAAAAATTATACAATAGAAATAGAAGTTACTATTAAAACATAAATTCACCGTTCAGGTTTACAACCTGTGCTATACGCGACGTAACACAGAAACGCGCGTGTCTATTCCGACGCGTTGACGAGGTTGTTGACGGTTGACGCGATGTACCAAGCGACGCGTAGAAACACGAGCCAGCAGATCGTCTTGACGCATTGATGGAGCCAGTACAACCTGCAACAATACGACGAACGTTACGCTCCAAAATCACTCGGAACTAATTATAACTGTTGCTGCCCTCGTTAGCTCAGTCAGCTGAGGCACGCTTCAGACACTGAGGTCACCGTCGGGCGTGGGTTCGAGTCACGCATAAGGCATGGGTTTTGTAATCGTCCTTTCACGTAATATCACACCTTAGTTGCGTTGAATACACGACTCGAACTTGTCCCATGTTCTCCGAGCTGACGATCATCTCCAGTGCTAAGAAACATTTCGACGTCACCTAGATCGCCTATATATTGGGTTTATAACGACGCACTGTTATGATAACTGAGATCTAATGGCGTCGGATGGATGATTGATGAGATGAAGGTTCTTGGGACGCCATTATCTTGATAATCTTTATTATCAAGTGTTCAACATGTATTTGCCATACCGGCACATGCAGCGCAGTGGTTAATGCGCTCGCTTCATTTGATCCGGGAGACGAGGGGAATTCCGAACCCAGTTCGATCCCCGCCGCCGACCATCTTTACATAGGTTTTTCATGGTTTCCCTCTGTAGTCTAGGCTGATGCCGGGATGGTTCCTACATTAAGTCGGCCATGACCGCTTCCTTCCCATTACCCAAGAACCTTCATCTCATTATCCCACCATCTCATTAATCATCCATCCGACGCCATTAGATCCGGATCATCCCCGGTACTCACTTCCTCCACCGTATCGTGGCCTCGGGCACGGACGACATGTGGTCCTTGGCGATGAACACGCGGCAGCCGCGGATGTAGTTGTAGAAGAAGTCGGACCAGTCGAGCTGCTTCATGTCGAACATGAACACGTCTTGGTCGCTCGAAGACAGGCGGGTCCAAAGAGCTTGCACGTTGCCGTTGGAGAAGCGCCACGTCTTGTTGCTGAAGAACGCGAGCACGTTGGAGAACTTGTCGATCTTCTTGTAGATCTTTACTAGTCTGAAACAGTCGGTAGATCGTGACTAATCTGAAAGAGTGGGCACTCACGGCGGGGGGGAAAAAATCTCGCGCGTTCAATTGACGATATGCATGAGGAACCGCGAATAGGGGTCGATGGATGAATAGAGAGATACAGAGCATATCATATCGTCATCACAAAAATATATTCTTTGAACAAAGCTCTAGCCGCCCTCGGTAGCTCAGTCAATTATCGCTAGCGGTAGTAACTGAAGTCACCGCTGGCAGTGGGTTCGAGTCCCGCATAAGGCATGGGTTTCTGTAAACGTCCTTTCATCTATCATCTCTTCATCGTTTCACTATCACCCGCTCATTCGTACCCCCGTATAACCTAGCTGTTGGTGGGGTCGTTGAGCAACATTAAAATATAAAAAAAAGATACAGAGATTGTCTGCGGCCGAAAAATAATAATCTGAGAGAGTCGGTAGATCTTGAATAGTCATATATAGAGTTTCGCTAGTGTCCGTCTGTCTGTGCTCAACCGGTTCCGCAACATGTGGGAACGGTCCGAGACATTCTGAGGGAGAACGGAAGGTCTGATCGGTGTTACTCTGGGGAATTAACGTGCAATTGGGTTAGTGCGTAGCAAGGCTGACGTTCAAGTTATAACAATAGTACTGGGAAGAATATCAACAACAGAGAGAGAGAGAGAGAGACCCTGCGTTATAAAACACGGGCCAAGGCTAGTCTGCAAGAGTCGCTAGATCTCGACTAGTCTGCAAGAGTCGCTAGATCTCGACTAGTCTGCAAGAGTCGCTAGATCTCGACTAGTCTGCAAGAGTCGCTAGATCTCGACTAGTCTGCAAGAGTGGCTAGATCTCGACTAGTCTGCAAGAGTCGCTAGATCTCGACTAGTCTGCAAGAGTCGCTAGAGCTCGACTAGTCTGCAAGAGTCGCTAGATCTCGACTAGTCTGCAAGAGTCGCTAGATCTCGACTAGTCTGCAAGAGTCGCTAGACCTCGACTAGTCTGCAAGAGTCGCTAGATCTCGACTAGTCTGCAAGAGTCGCTAGATCTCGACTAGTCTGCAAGAGTCGCTAGACCTCGACTAGTCTGCAAGAGTGGTTGGTGGGACTCACTTGGGCGTCTTGCCCTTGCAGACGGAGACGGTGTCGATGAGGAACGCGGGCAGGAAGTGGAGCAGCATCACGTAGATCCAGTGCAGCCAGTAGAACCTGTTGACGCTCAGGCTGTAATACCTGCAAACACAGACACGGCGATAAGCGTGGGGCCCACATCTGACGTGCCACGTTTAAAGCTAGGTTCCCATGACGATTTTTTCACGTGACGTCCGTCAAAACATCGGACGGCATCGTTGGTGTAAAATAGATCGTGTTCCCATACCGTTCTTTCCCGTCACGTGAGGATGCGTCCTATCGGCAAAAACTAGAACTTTTTGAAGACAACCATCGAAATCAAAGGGTCAAACATGACGTTATATTAGGCACGCAAATTATTCAATTGCCTCGACGAACATTTCGGGATAAAAACTCATCATTAAAAATGAATAATTGTGTTTAACCTCAAAATACAAAACAGCGTGTGATTCTGCGCGCGATTATCAAACAGTAATATCGAAATAAAACGGAAATGCGACGATGCGATCCTACATTCGATTGTTGGTACTAGACACGATTTCTGTAAATCGTCCCGTGCCGTGCCGGCCGACGTCAAAAGTTGGAGTTGGCTCTACTTGGACGGGGAAAAATCGTTGCCTCCCACCGTTGCTTTTTCTTGCGCGTGATTGGTTGAACGTTGACGTCGGCCGAAGTTTTGACAGACGGGACGTGAAAAAAACGTCATGGGAACCTAGCTTAAGGCGTCACTTTCGACGCGTCACGAACAACGCGTCACGTTTAATGCGCCACGTTTAACGCGCTACATTGACCGCACCACGTTTCAGGTGTCACGTTCAACGCGCCACGTTTCATGCGCCACGTTTGACCTACCATATCGCCCGCTTGACCGGGACCGCCATGCCGTGCCGCTCGGACAGGGACATGAACTCGCTCCACTTGAGCGGCCGCTCGCAAGACGACACGTAGTTGTAGATCGGGATCTCGCCGGCCCTGGAACAACAACCTTGATTCGCTTACTAGTATCAGCAGAGACGAATTGTCAAAGCCGCTCCGGTGGCCAAGTCAATAGTAGCTAGCGGTGGTAACTGAAGTCACCGTTGGGCGTGGGTTCGAGTCCCGCATAAGGCATGGGTTTCTATAAACGTCTTTTCATCTATCATCATTCGTACCCCCGTATAACCTAGCTTTTGGTGGGGTCGTTGAGCAGTATTACAAGAAATGAATACCGACCTTTCTTTTACTGCTATGTCCCAGGCTGAAGCTATGATTGCGTTAACTGCCATGTCAACGGGCACTCTGCTAGCTTCTGTCAGTACTCCGTTTGTTATTCTACCATAGGAACAGAGGAATATAGGAATACCGATTGCCGCCCCTGTGGCTCAGTCAACTATCGCTAGCGGTAATAACTGAAGTCACCGTTGGGCGTGGGTTCGAGTCCCGCATAAGGCATGGGTTTTCATAAACGTCCTTTCACCTATCATCATCGCATCGTTTCATTATCACCCGCTCATTCGTACCCCCGTATAACCTAGCTGTTGGTGGGGTCGTTGAGCAGCATTAAAAAAAATGAATACCGACCTGTCTTTCACTGCTATGTCCCAGGCTGAAGCTATGATTGCGTTAACTGCCATGTCAACGGGCACTATGTTAGCTTCTCCGTTTTTGTCCCCGTAGATAGACTTGAGAACCCCCGTGCCGGCTCCGACCAGGACACCCGTGGGTCCGTACAGGTTGTCTATCCAGCCGGGCAGTGGCTCGCTCCTGATGCCAACCACTGGAACAACCAATCAGATAGCTGGAAACAAACCTAATGTAACCAATCAGCTAGCTAGAAACAAACCTAATGTAACCAATCAGCTAGCTAGAAACAAACCTAATGTAACCAATCAGCTATTTAAAAACAAACCTAGATTATAGGGGTGTGTGCACAGTGCTTAGAGCCGATTGTACCAACTGATGAATAAATATGAATTAGTTAATCATTACTTAAGGTACAAAAAATAACATAGGTAACCAAGGGTGATAACAAGTTAATTCGCTAATTTTTGCTTAATTCACTAATCATCACTTGTTACAATCGGCTTTTAGAGAAATAGTGAAATTCCCTTTCACTAATTTTTTCCATGTTCAAAAACCAGTGTAATTGAATGAAAAGTTCACATCTTCAAGATAATTTTATGCTCTTTAATTAATATGACATTCTATTTCAGTGAATTCTATCAGTTTTAAGATAACACGTCAATGAATAAAAAGAATGTGATGAAATTCAATACCGTATTATCTCAAAACTGATTGAATTTACTGAAATAGAATGTCATATTAATTAAAGAGCATGAAATTATCTTGAGATGTGTACTTTTCATTCAATAATTACACTGTTTTTATAACATCGAAAAAAATAGTAGAGATAAATTTCTCGATTAGTGTAAGCACCTTGCATTAAGGGTCCTGATTCGTCAAGAAGTTGGCGTGACGATCTTGATTGATTGATTAAAGAGTTCAATAATTACCAATGGCCGGTCTGAAGACAACAATGGGCAGACCACCGCCCTCGTGACGTATTATATCCTCTGCCACCGCCTTCGTGAGCGCGTACGTGTTCGGCCATTTGCCCAACACCCTTCAACAAACAAACATAGCATCTGGTTAGAGCCCCATATAACCTAGCTGTTGGTGAATGTTGTGTCTGATTGGTAGAATTCTACGTATAGATTTAGACGTAGCCGTAGAAGTTTGGAGTTTGCAAACTTCTACGTTACGCCTATATTTATTTCTGCGGCTAAATTTATCGTGAATGGTTGCATGGAATGCAACCAACCAAACATTGCTAAAGCTACGGCTAAATCTTAAGTTTACTTCTTACGTCAATCGTGAATGAGCCTTTACCCTCGCACCCCATCACCAAAACCCCACAATTCTATGCGAGGTTTTCGATTACAGTCCAACAGTCTTGGCCCAAGTCTGCAAGCCTGCAAGGGACTCCCCATTATCTAGTGCCAGTATATAAATACCAGGAAGGCAGTTGCCAGTCATCATGTGAGGATCATATGTCATTGGGACAATCGGATGTCCCCATTCACTTCATGTATTCTATCAATCAGTGTGAATAAATATCAATTATTCACTGCTACCTTTCAGTGTCAGTGACAACCTAACCTCGCACCTCATCAAACCCCACAATTCTATGCGAGGTTTTCAACAGTCTTGGCCCATGTAAGGAGTGTACTCACTGCGGCGTGATGGCCTGGAGGAGGGTGTCGTCGCAGGCGTCCACCAGGTCGCTCATGTTCCTGTGCGGCATCGGTGGCTCGTAGAACCGCTCGGCGATGTCCATCAGGTGGCAGTTACAGTAGGCCGTGGACACGTGCACCAGCGCCTGGCGGACAGTCACAGCGTTACATGGGGTTGTTCGGAAGATGTTATTAGAAGATATTTCCGGTGGTTATTCGGAGTATATTTGGTGGTTATTCGGTGGTTATTTAGAGGATATTATAAGGATATTCTTAGGTTATTCAGGGATCATTCTGAGGATATTCAGGGACATTCTTGGTTCATTCGGTGGTTATTCGGAAGATATTCTGGGGATATTCTGGGATTTTTCATGGTTATTCAGAGTATATTCAGGGGTTCTCGCTGGTTTTTCGAAGGATATTCTGGAATATTCAGGGGTTATTCGAAGGATATTCATGGTTATTCAGCCTGGTGACAGCATAAGCATCACTCTTCGGTCACGGCGAGCCTCTCTTGTTCATTAATGTTTGCCTATGTAATCACTAGTAATCACTATTCAACTCACAGTTAAGCCTTTTTGAAGGATTTTGCGGATTTTTTTTGTTGTAATTGTGATTTTCTTCCTGTATCAGTGTATTTTGACTAATAAAATAAATATGGAAAAAATGATATACCAGACAGGATTATTACCGGTGATTGTACCGCGATGACAGCGTTGTTAGTATATAGCTCATGGTTATTCATGGTTATTCAGAGTATATTCAGGGGTTCTCGGTGGTCATTTAGAGGATTTTCTTGGGTTATTCAGGGGTTATTCGGTGGTTATTCGAAGGATATTCATGGTTATTCAGCCTGGTGACAGCATGAGCATTACTCTTCGGTCACGGCGAGCCTCTCTTGTTCATCAGTGTTCGCCTGACGACCTCAACAACATTCAGCGGTCATTCAGGAGTTGGCCAGAGGATTTTCAGGAGGTTCTCGGTGGTTATTCAGGGGATATTTTAGGGTTATTTGGGGATTGCAAGGTTTTTCCGGTGGCTATTCAGTGTGTTGTCAAGGGTTATCCAGGGGATATTCAAGGATACCTAACTGAATGGGTTGTTATCCAGCCTCCCACTGACCTTGAGTTTCTTCATCTCCCTGGCCAGGGCCAGGATGTCCCGCGTGCCGTTGACGTTGATGGCCACGGCCAGGCGGAGCGACTCGTCGAAGCGCACCGTGGCGGCGCTGTGGAACACCACGTCCACCTTATCGACCAGCGTGGCGCGGTCGGCGATAGTTAGTCCCAGGCCCGGTAGAGAGCAGTCGCCTGTCACGGCGATCAGCTTGTGGCGGAACTTGGGCAGCGCGCGTTGCAGCCGCATGAATAACTAGTAGGGAGAGATTAGCCTTAAAGGGGCGTTTAAGGGGGTGCGTGCAAGGTGCTTATAAAAATGGAGATACTGTTTTTGTTTTCTTTATTACGAACAAGTGTATTTGAATAAAAAGTATATCAGACCCAAGATAATTTTATGCTCTCTAATTATTATGACATTCTATTTCTGTGAATTCAATCAGTTTGGAGATAATATGTCAATAGATTTTATCACGTTCTTGATATTTATTGACGTATTATCTTAAAACTGATAGAATCATCAAAAATAGAATGTCATATTAATTAAAGAGCATAAAATTAGCTTGGAGATGTGCATTGTTCATTCAATTACACTGGTTTTTGAACACGGAAAAAATGATCGAATGTCAATTTCTCTATTTTTATAAGTTACTTGCATGCCGAATTTTGTCGTTCAAGGGGGGTCTTCTGTCATCTTCGCCATCTTTTACATGTTTACCCACCAGACAATAGGTTGCAAACTTTTTTTGAATATTGGTGTCACACCAGCATAGGTTCGGATTATTTTTCAGAAAAATCGGTTGAACGGTTTTACCGAATTTTCTTTTGAAAGTTTGGAAAATAATGTCAAACATGTTTTTCATTCATCGAATAGATGGAAATGATAGCAGAAAAATGTTGCAGTGATAGAGCCACGGCTCCCTATAGATTCGTTGGTACCGAATGAAATATATTTTATATGAACAATGTATGTAGAGTTTTAGATTATACTCTATTTGGTTAGTAAGATCGCCCTTGTGGTGCTCCGTCCAAACGATCCTACTTTTCATCCTCAGCCTTAATCAGGGAAAAATAACTTTGTATCAAGTTTCGATGTTATTAAAAAAAAAAATTGTTGCGTTTTTTATGCAGTCGCATGCAATTCGGACCAGCCGTTTTGAAGAGTATAATATAAAATAATAGATAGAAATAATAGCAGAAAAATGTTGCATTGTTAATTCACGACTCTCTAGATTCGTTGGTATCGAATGAAATATATTTTATATGAACAATGTATGTAGAGTTTTAGATTATACTCTATTTGGATATATCGCTCATGGTACAACGCGTATTGCCAATTAAATTCAATTCAATTATTCATTTATTCATAATTTGCACAAAATGTACAGGTGGCAAAGTCCTAATTCTAAATAACATCGAAATAATAATTACATACAATCAAAATGATACTATACTATACAAACTGAATCCATTCCATCCATTCCACTTCATGACCCCCTTTAAACCCAGTTTTTTGACTTATTCTCCTCGCCCGTTTCTTCCCGCAATGCTTTCTTGATATTACCAATTATTAGGTCACCTAATATTCCTCCTCCCTTGTGATTTAGATGCAATCCATCTTCTGCCGCATCTTCATCATTTATTATGCTGTTTGGATCTACATATATTGCTCATATCCTCTTGCAAACCCATTTGAAACTCTCGTTTAGCTTCATTATAGTTGTCCCATAAACGTCGTCTCTGAATATTACTAGTACTTGTTGAATACTTGTTGCGTGTCTCACCGCGTCGTCGTAGATAGCGTCCATCCTCTCGTCCACCTCCTTGCCCTTCTTGGCCCTCATCAACAGGTAGATGTTCTCGATGTCCGGGCAAGACCTCAGCAGCTTCTCCGTCAGCACCTTGCCCATGAACCCCGTGCCGCCTGTAACAACACACCGTGTCACCATGGCAACCACAGCACTCTCTAGCTCTCTGTAATTCTCTATTCTTGAATGACTTTGACTCAAATTATCCAGACATGAAGCAATTGTCACTCATACCAGTTGGCTTCCAAATACACTTGTTTTTGAAAATAGAAAAAAAATTATAGATAAGTTATTTCTCCTGCATCGTGCATTCACCCCATTAAAGCCGATACAAATGGTGTTTTCGTTACCGGTAATGAAGATATTTGTTTTGCCATAAAACTTCTGTATCGGTGTGTTCATCTTGGCGACCACGTCGTCGTTAAACGTGTCGTCAGTCGGAAACGACTCGGGGTCAATGAACTTCGGTCTCATGTTGTTGTTGTTGTTGGTGTTATTGTCTGCAATCAGATTAATACCAGTTGGATAAGAAGAGAAGAGAAGATGTGAGAGGAAGAGAGAGAATAATTCAAGACTAGAATACACTCTTTGTAACCATCTTGACGTGGTTTTTTCTGGTTTCCCACAGTCTGAAAAATACCAATCGCTCACGACCTCCTATTAGTAGAGTGTTAGGCCTAATTATACTAATTCAGGCAAATCGTTTATTATTTTCCTCGAAAACAGTTTGGATCATGAAAATTGATCGTCCACGACCTTCGATTAATAAAGAGATATGCCTAGTTTCACTAATTCAGGCAAATCACTCATTATTCTCTTTATGTCATAATGATAAACTACACATCTGCTGTTATTGAAAGAAGTGAACATTGCCTGAGAGGTTCAAAGTGGAAGATATCAACATTCGTGTGTTTGGTTCACTCTCAATACCAATGCTGGTAATGTCCGGATATATCACAGAAACGGTTCATACTTATAATGTGTTCCGGACTTTTAGAAACTGAAGGACTTTTATCTGCGGTGAAGAAGTATGGTCACAGACAGCTCAGCCCTGGTGTCAAAGTTCATTGTTTTCAATTTAAAATAGTATATACATGATTATCTATATTTGTTGACGATACCGCCTCGAAGTGTTGAAACAACCAACAGGTGCCGCTTATAAACAGTCTTAATAATTTATTCATTAATATAATTTCATTTTCGAACCATTTTATTATTGTTTTGAATCATAATTTCCGTACATAATTGAGATAAAACGGAATTGAGATTTACCAACATTGATACAACATCCAAGAGTATCAGTTTTATGTGATAACGTCTGCACGGTATAAGATATCGAGAGTACGAGAACGAGGAAACACAGATATTTACAATACCTTCAAGATGTTGTAAGGAATAACTATTTATATCACATGATTGTCACGCGAACAAAAAACAGCTCGAAGAACATTCACCTATCGTATATTGCCTGGCAATTATGCGATATGAGAGAATAGAAGTATATATATATATATATATATATATATATTTAACAACATTTCTTTATGAATGCGATTCATTAACGATATGTATGTACGTTTTTGTCAAATCATAAAAATGTGACCAATCTGGGACTTGAACCCAGGACCTCTTGGTTTGTACCCAATTACTCTACCAACTGAGCTAATTGACCACCTAGATTCAAGTCGAATATCCGACACACCTATATGATTTGACATTGTTTGAGAAACGACTCTCTTGGGCTTTGTCTTTTTACAGATCAACAGATTCCAAGGTGTAACGATTAGACGTTACCACAGGTCCTTGTGTTTCTCTTTTAACCATCACCTAGGCTCAGGATTTGTATTTAACAACATTTCTTTATGAATGCGATTCATTAACGATATGTATGTACGTTTTTGTCAAATCATAAAATGTGACCAATCTGGGACTTGAACCCAGGACCTCTTGGTTTGTACCCAATTACTCTACCAACTGAGCTAATTGACCACCTAGATTCAAGTCGAATATCCGACACACTTATATGATTTGACATTGTTTGAGAAACGACTCTCTTGGGCTTTGTCTTTTTACAGATCAACAGATTCCAAGGTGTAACGATTAGACGTTACCACAGGTCCTTGTGTTTCTCTTTTAACCATCACCTAGGCTCAGGATTTGTATTTAACAACATTTCTTTATGAATGCGATTCATTAACGATATGTATGTACGTTTTTGTCAAATCATAAAAATGTGACCAATCTGGGACTTGAACCCAGGACCTCTTGGTTTGTACCCAATTACTCTACCACCTGAGCTAATTGACCACCTAGATTCAAGTCGAATATCCGACACACTTATATGATTTGACATTGTTTGAGAAACGACTCTCTTGGGCTTTGTCTTTTTACAGATCAACAGATTCCAAGGTGTAACGATTAGACGTTACCACAGGTCCTTGTGTTTCTCTTTTAACCATCACCTAGGCTCAGGATTTGAGTCGTTCTCAAACAATGTCAAATCATATAAATGTGTCGGATATTCGACTTGAATCTAGGTGGTCAATTAGCTCAGTTGGTAGAGTAATTGGGTACAAACCAAGAGGTCCTGGGTTCAAGTCCCAGATTGGTCACATTTTTATGATTTGACAAAAACGTACATACATATCGTTAATGAATCGCATTCATAAAGAAATGTTGTTAAATACAAATCCTGAGCCTAGGTGATGGTTAAAAGAGAAACACAAGGACCTGTGGTAACGTCTAATCGTTACACCTTGGAATCTGTTGATCTGTAAAAAGACAAAGCCCAAGAGAGTCGTTTCTCAAACAATGTCAAATCATATAAGTGTGTCGGATATTCGACTTGAATCTAGGTGGTCAATTAGCTCAGTTGGTAGAGTAATTGGGTACAAACCAAGAGGTCCTGGGTTCAAGTCCCAGATTGGTCACATTTTTATGATTTGACAAAATCGTACATACATATCGTTAATGAATCGCATTCATAAAGAAATGTTGTTAAATACAAATCCTGAGCCTAGGTGATGGTTAAAAGAGAAACACAAGGACCTGTGGTAACGTCTAATCGTTACACCTTGGAATCTGTTGATCTGTAAAAAGACAAAGCCCAAGAGAGTCGTTTCTCAAACAATGTCAAATCATATAGGTGTGTCGGATATTCGACTTGAATCTAGGTGGTCAATTAGCTCAGTTGGTAGAGTAATTGGGTACAAACCAAGAGGTCCTGGGTTCAAGTCCCAGATTGGTCACATTTTTATGATTTGACAAAAACGTACATACATATCGTTAATGAATCGCATTCATAAAGAAATGTTGTTAAATACAAATCCTGAGCCTAGGTGATGGTTAAAAGAGAAACACAAGGACCTGTGGTAACGTCTAATCGTTACACCTTGGAATCTGTTGATCTGTAAAAAGACAAAGCCCAAGAGAGTCGTTTCTCAAACAATGTCAAATCATATGAGTGTGTCGGATATTCGACTTGAATCTAGGTGGTCAATTAGCTCAGTTGGTAGAGTAATTGGGTACCAACCAAGAGGTCCTGGGTTCAAGTCCCAGATTGGTCACATTTATATGATTTGACAAAAACGTACACACATATCGTTAATGAATCGCATTCATAAAGAAATGTTGTTAAATACAAATCCTGAGCCTAGGTGATGGTTAAAAGAGAAACACAAGGACCTGTGGTAACGTCTAATCGTTACACCTTGGAATCTGTTGATCTGTAAAAAGACAAAGCCCAAGAGAGTCGTTTCTCAAACAATGTCAAATCATATAGGTGTGTCGGATATTCGACTTGAATCTAGGTGGTCAATTAGCTCAGTTGGTAGAGTAATTGGGTACAAACCAAGAGGTCCTGGGTTCAAGTCCCAGATTGGTCACATTTTTATGATTTGACAAAAACGTACATACATATCGTTAATGAATCGCATTCATAAAGAAATGTTGTTAAATACAAATCCTGAGCCTAGGTGATGGTTAAAAGAGAAACACAAGGACCTGTGGTAACGTCTAATCGTTACACCTTGGAATCTGTTGATCTGTAAAAAGACAAAGCCCAAGAGAGTCGTTTCTCAAACAATGTCAAATCATATAGGTGTGTCGGATATTCGACTTGAATCTAGGTGGTCAATTAGCTCAGTTGGTAGAGTAATTGGGTACAAACCAAGAGGTCCTGGGTTCAAGTCCCAGATTGGTCACATTTTTATGATTTGACAAAAACGTACATACATATCGTTAATGAATCGCATTCATAAAGAAATGTTGTTAAATACAAATCCTGAGCCTAGGTGATGGTTAAAAGAGAAACACAAGGACCTGTGGTAACGTCTAATCGTTACACCTTGGAATCTGTTGATCTGTAAAAAGACAAAGCCCAAGAGAGTCGTTTCTCAAACAATGTCAAATCATATGGATGTGTCGGATATTTGACTTGAATCTGGGTGGTCAATTAGCTCAGTTGGTAGAGTAATTGGGTACAAACCAAGAGGTCCTGGGTTCAAGTCCCAGATTGGTCACATTTTTATGATTTTGACAAAAACGTACATACATATCGTTAATGAATCGCATTCATAAAGAAATGTTGTTAAATACAAATCCTGAGCCTAGGTGATGGTTAAAAGAGAAACACAAGGACCTGTGGTAACGTCTAATCGTTACACCTTGGAATCTGTTGATCTGTAAAAAGACAAAGCCCAAGAGAGTCGTTTCTCAAACAATGTCAAATCATATAGGTGTGTCGGATATTCGACTTGAATCTAGGTGGTCAATTAGCTCAGTTGGTAGAGTAATTGGGTACAAACCAAGAGGTCCTGGGTTCAAGTCCCAGATTGGTCACATTTTTATGATTTGACAAAAAACGTACATACATATCGTTAATGAATCGCATTCATAAAGAAATGTTGTTAAATACAAATCCTGAGCCTAGGTGATGGTTAAAAGAGAAACACAAGGACCTGTGGTAACGTCTAATCGTTACACCTTGGAATCTGTTGATCTGTAAAAAGACAAAGCCCAAGAGAGTCGTTTCTCAAACAATGTCAAATCATATAGATGTGTCGGATATTCGACTTGAATCTAGGTGGTCAATTAGCTCAGGTGGTAGAGCAATTGGGTACAAACCAAGAGGTCCTGGGTTCAAGTCCCAGATTGGTCACATTTTTATGATTTGACAAAAACGTACATACATATCGTTAATGAATCGCATTCATAAAGAAATGTTGTTAAATACAAATCCTGAGCCTAGGTGATGGTTAAAAGAGAAACACAAGGACCTGTGGTAACGTCTAATCGTTACACCTTGGAATCTGTTGATCTGTAAAAAGACAAAGCCCAAGAGAGTCGTTTCTCAAACAATGTCAAATCATATAGGTGTGTCGGATATTCGACTTGAATCTAGGTGGTCAATTAGCTCAGTTGGTAGAGTAATTGGGTACAAACCAAGAGGTCCTGGGTTCAAGTCCCAGATTGGTCACATTTTTATGATTTGACAAAAACGTACATACATATCGTTAATGAAGCGCATTCATAAAGAAATGTTGTTAAATACAAATCCTGAGCCTAGGTGATGGTTAAAAGAGAAACACAAGGACCTGTGGTAACGTCTAATCGTTACACCTTGGAATCTGTTGATCTGTAAAAAGACAAAGCCCAAGAGAGTCGTTCTCAAACAATGTCAAATCATGTAAGTGTGTCGGATATTCGACTTGAATCTAGGTGGTCAATTAGCTCAGTTGGTAGAGTAATTGGGTACAAACCAAGAGGTCCTGGGTTCAAGTCCCAGATTGGTCACATTTTTATGATTTGACAAAAACGTACATATATATATATACATATATATATATATATATATACATATATATATATATATATATATATATATATATATATATATATATATATATATATATATATATATATATATATATATATATATATATATATATATATATATATGAGACCTTCCTCTCTGACGTGAATGGGTAGCGAGGCAGACCGACAATCTGGAGATCCGGGTTCAAGTCCCGGGGGAGGTCGCGATTTTTGAATAGTTTCAAATCGTATCTTTATAATAACCTACCGATGGTTGATCAGGAAGTTGTTGAAATAATATATATATATATATATACACCTAACAGCTGACATATCGCTGCATTGACCCCCAGGGACTGTTGACCTTGGCCTTGATACAAATGACTGTGTATAAAGATTCCGCAGTCGAGTAAAAACGAGATAAGTGAGCGAAGTTACGCACGTCGTAATTTGAAGGGAAAAACCCATCAACTTCCTAACAACATTTCGATGGGCTAGTTTTTTGCTGTAGTTTGTTTTGACCGTAGTCATGGTTCCCGATTAGGGTTATTACATGTACTGGACATGACCTTGTACTGGACCGGCTTCAACAGATCAAGTCATGTGGTATAAATAACAATATAGATGACGTCATTAGGAGAACGCAGCGTGTATTTCGTTGTGATGTTGGTAAATTTATATATGTTGGGTTCAGGACCGGTATTACGAATAATAAATTTGTTGATTAAGCGATAATTAGTGGATTAGCTTGTTATTATCCCTGGTTACCAATGTTATTTTTGTACTGCAATTGATTAATTAGCTTAATTGACACATTTTTATTATTGATGATATGGGCTCTTAACAACGCACTTTTATGATAGTGCAGATCTATTGGCGTCGGATGGATGATTAATGGGACGATGGAATGATGGGAAGGAGGTTTTTGGGTAATGAGAAGGATAGTGGGAAGGAAGCGATCATGGCCAACTTATTGTAGGAACCATCCCGGCATTAGCCTATTCTACAGAGGGAAACCATGAAAAACCCCTGTAAAGATGGTCGGCGGCGGGGATCGAACTGGGTTCGAAATTCCCCTCGCCTCTCGGATCAATGTTTCAATGTTTCTTCATCGAAACTACTCCAATTATCCATCAGTTTAATATTTTAACACATTATGAGGCGCCCAAGTCTGCAAGACAGCATATATATATATATATATATATATATATATATATATATATATTATAAATAGAGTTTCCCAGGTCTGTCCTTCTGTCTTTCCTGCGGTCACACAAGGTTGCGGAAGTACACGCTAGATGGCAGACACTCCGCTGTCTGGTACCGTTGTGCTTCATACGCCATGTCGTGGCAACAATGACACGTCACACAGTCGAATCGTGTGAGGGGGAAGGGGGGGAGACAGAGAGGAAGTGTAATGCAGAGTGAAAAAAGAAGAGCAAGACAGAGAGAGAGAGAGAGAGAGAGAGAGATAGAGAGAGATAGAGAGAGAAAGGGGAGAGGGGGAGGGAATCGATGACAGGAGGGCATGGAGAGGAGGAGGAGGAGGTGGGTGAGGAGAAGTCGAGTGAGGAGGGGTAGTGGGGAGGGAGGTAGCGTTAATAGGAGAAAAGGAGAGGCCCGTGTTTCTCAAACACGGGGTGACAGCTAGTATACATGGATATGAATATATATATATATATATATATATATATATATATATATATATATATATATATATATATATATATATATATATATATATATATATATATATATACTCTCTCTCTCTCTCTCTCTCTCTCTCTCTCTCTCTCTCTCTGTTTACAAGTTGTATAAGTGGATTGCAGGAGCCGTGTAACAGGTACGTTACAACACATGTTGTAGTAACAACCTTCAGTATGAGTATGAGTGAGAGAGAGAGAGAGAGATTATTATTTTCACTTCCATTGTTGTGGCTGTATCAAATAGTTCACATTCTCTCTTTCATTCTAACTCGGTCGACATGAAACTATCGTCATCCATGATACCACTCAGTTTTTAATTAAGAAATATATAACTATACGAGCTCTAGCGAGGATTCAATTTGACATACTGACAAAAATTGGTGTTCGTTTTTATGTATATATACCGGTATATATATATATTTTTTCATGTTATTTCCGTACTGCAATTGATTAAATAGCTTAATTGACACATTTTTACTATTGGTAATATGGGCCCTTATTGATTTAATTGTTCAATTGCATAATGATGAACTCCACATCTACTGGTAATGGAAAGAAGTGAACATTCCCTAAGAGGTTCAAAGTGGAAGATATCAACATTCGTGTGTTTGGTTTACTCTCAATACCAATGCTGGTAATGTCCGGATATATCACAGAAACGGTTCATACTTATAATGTGTTCCGGACTTTTGGAAACTGAAATACTTTTATCTGCGGTGAAGAAGTATGGTCACTGACAGCTCAGTCCTGATGTCAAAGTTCATTGTTCTATATAAAATCTATAAAATATTCAATTGAAAGATAAACATATTAATTGAGTATTTTATAGTCATTTCTTTGATTCATTGAGTTTGAATATTCATATATCAGTAGGCACAGTGCATTTCTCCAAAAAATAAATTCATGTATTATATATAAATGAATGAATATACACATATATATATATATATATATATATATATATATATATATATATATATATATATGTATATATATATTCATAAATATTTATTTATATTATATTCATATGATTCAAATTAGCGTTATTATGATTATTAGACGCATGCGTATGAGACAGCTGTGGCTAGTGTGGTCCAGCGCTGTGTAACAGGTTGGCCGACAGCAGGTAGTCGTGACGTCACAATCCATGTGTGTCGTCACAAGGTCAAGCTAGTGGAGAAAGTGCCCGACTATTGTTATTGCGTGCCGCCAATTAACAGCTAGTTAGACTTTTAAACACAGACAAATATTTCACGTGCTATAAAATGAAGGAATGCGGTGATTTTGAGGTAGAACAGATATAGTAGAATAAGTGATATGATAGAGGTCCTTAAATTCCTCACATTCAGACAAAGAATTGCATTAAATGTTACAATTTCTATTTTTTGAATGATTAACTGTAAAACGCCAGTATACCTCAGCAATATGATATGATAAATATATATGATAAGCAATATGATGAATACAGACAAATATTTCGAGTGCTATAAAATGAAGGAATGCGGTTATTTTTCGGTGGAACAGATATAGTAGAATAAGAGCTGGTTGTACTAAGCGATGATTAG
>OU015475.1:959806-972306 GCA_907164805.1 Brachyptera putata
TCTTGGAGATGTGAACTTTTCATTCAATTTCACTGGTTTTTGAACATATACAAAAATTAGTGAAGGTAAATTTGCTTGTCTAAGCACCTTGCACACACCCCTTAACATCACATATATATTCCTAATAGATCTTAGTCGTCCATCAGTACAGTGCGTGGTTGAAAGAATAATACATGAATAAATACGTTCTATTCTGTATCGGAATGATGTTTTTAGGGTATATGATTCTCTCGAAAAGAATTTGACATTAAAATTATACAATTTTCAAAAAACATCCCAATCTAAAGAGTTCCACCAAATTATGTATTCAAATTCAAATTAGAGAAATTCACCTTCACTAATTTCTTTCCATGTTCAAAAAACACTGAAATTGGATGAAAAGTTCACATCTCCAAGATAATTTTATGCTCTTTAATCAATATGACATTCTATTTCAGTGAATTCAATCAGTTTTTAGATAATACGTCAATGAATTGAAAAAATGTGATGAAATTCATTGACGTATCATCTCAAAACTGATTGAATTCACAACAATAAAATGTCATATCAAATAAAGGCGTTAAAAATCTTGGAGATGTGAACTTTTCATTCAATTTCACTGGTTTTTGAACATATACAAAAATTAGCGAAGGTAAATTTCTGGACTTGTCTAAGCACCTTGCACGCACCCTTTAACATCACAAATATATTCCACGTCATGATTTCTTCAACCCTTCATCTTTCACTCACCCTATAACTTCTCTATCTCGCTTTATCACACCATGGACACTATCACTATCTCACTTCCACCAACGAACACTCGTATCTCTCTGTCTCTCTCTTTGTTCTCCACAATCCTTCCTCTTCTTTCAACGCCAGCGACAACACTGAACACTCTTCATGCCTTCACCTCAAGGATACACCTCACATCGCCTCTCGGAACACCCGGCCGTCATCGTTAACACATACCAACACCCCCGCTCGTAACCTTCATCGCCAGCCAACCGGTAAAACAGCGCACTTTTATAATCGAGGATGTTTTTGAAGGTGCGAAACACCCGATTGGTAGTGTGTGAGGATGTAGAGGACGTTCGATCGTAGTTTTAGAAAGTGTATTGGGTAATTGTGGTTCCTAGTTGCATGTGAAATACTCGATTGAGAGATTTAAGGCGGTCCAAGTATTTATTGGGCCAAGAGTTCACGCCAGGGGGATTATACAGATATACATGATCGTAAGACTTGATCTGTAAGGGGACCAGACTTGATATTTTTACATTTTTATATTTCTATGCTTTTTTTTTTGAAGTGTGCTTAAAACGTCAGTAGTTCTATCATTGGTATTTACGTGAGTCAGATAGTTTTTATACAGGAATTATTTTAGACTCTTCGCGCTCTTAATTTTGATATGTCCATTTTTACTATTTGTGTGACTGCTCAACAAAATACATTACATACTAATAACAAGTAACATATTGTGAATGAATGATTTTCCATCGGTCACATTTCCTAAGTGACTTGGTTCAAAGTGGAAGTTATCAACATTCGTGTGTTTGGTTTACTCTCAATACCAATGCTGGTAATGTCCGGATATATCACAGAAACGGTTCATACTTATAATGTGTTCCGGACTTCTGGAAACTGAAAGACTTTTATCCGTAGTGAAGAAGTATGGTCAGTGACAGCTCAGTCCTGGTGTCAAAGTTCATTGTTTTCAATTTAAAATAGTATATAGATAATTATTCGTATATTGTTTCAAGACCGCCTCGAAGTGTTGAAACAACCAACAGGTGCCGCTTCTAAACAATCTTACTAACTCATCCTCAGCCTTGATTGGGAGACAATGATTGTGGATCAAGATTTCGATGTAATGTTTTTGAATTCGTCCAAGTCCCTGAGCTGGAATTATATATATATATATATATATATATATATATATATATATATATATATATATATATATATATATATATATATATATATATATATATTTATATATTACTATATATATATATATATATATATATATTTATGTATGAAGTCATACTTTTGAGAAAAGAACTGTGTACTATATACAAATATTGAAACTCAATGAATTATAGAACATACTATAAAATATTCAATATATCTATTTACATGAGGAGAAGAAGAGAGAGAGAGAGAGAGAGAGAGAGAGAGAGAGAGTGAGAAAGAGATATATAGATCACATATCGATCATATCTCATCAATTGTCAAAAACACGACCAAACGACTTCCTAATGATGTCACAGACAATGAACTCAAGCTTTACTGATAAACCATTAATAAGACATTAAACACTGGCGTCCGACTCGACACCCCTGGTGACAGTGCTAACAGATAGGGGAGACGGTCGCTCGTGACCTTCAGGCTGTGTCACACTGACTGAGGGTGTTTCAGGGTATATAGACCTGACAGGTCTGAGACTGACAAGTACAGATCGAACAGTCCGACTGCATTATCGACATGAGGATCGCTTGGGTGAGTTATGTCTTACTTTCTTTCATTATTCTCTGTATCATTGAATTATCATATATATAAATCAATATATCAATATCAATATATATATATATATATATATATATATATATATATATATATATATATATATATATGTATATATATATATATATATATATGTTGTAGCGTAGACTTTGAGGCCCGGAGGAAGATGATAATAAGTCACTCCTCGGTGATTTGCCCTTCCTTGAAACAACTGGTGGCTCTAAAAAGAGCCACCAGTTGTTTCAAGGAAGGGCACATTTCAGAGAAGTGACTTATTATCATCTTTTTCCGGCCTCAAAGGTAACACGTCAATGAATTTCATCACATTCTTGATATTAATGGACGTATTATCTTAAAACTGACTGAATTAACTGAAATAGAATGTCATATTAATTGAAGAGCATGCAATCATCTTGGGTTTGATATACTTTTTATTCGAATACACTTGTTCTTGATAAAGAAAAAAAATAGTCATGATGAATTTCTCGATTTGTGTAAGCACCGTGCGCGCGCACCGCCTTAACGCAACATGTTTTCCAGGTCTGCATCGCGTTGCTTTACGCTGTTGTCGTCACAGCTGCCGACCCGACCAATCAGCATCAAGGACATGTCGAGGGATTGCTAGAAACAACCAATCAGGGTGAGGGCTTCGTCAAGGTACTGCCGTCTGTTGTCCCCACTGCTGATTCGATTGTTCTGGAACAAGGAATGGTCGAGGGACTTCAATATCCTATCAACACAGCCGAGCCAGTCATTCTGGAAGAAGGGGGATTTGAGGGACTGGGACTGCAATATCCCATCAACACAGCCGAGCCAGTCATTCTGGAAGAAGGGGGATTCGAGGGACTTGGACTGCAATATCCCATCAACACAGCCGAGACGGTTATTCTGGAAGAGGGAGTTGTCAAGGAACGGCCGAATATTCCCACAGCTAATTTGATTTCTGTAATGGTCGAGCCATTGCCATATCCCGATAAGACAGCCGTGCCAATGATTCTGGAAGAAGGGGGATTTGAGGGACTTGGACTGCAATATCCTATTAACACAGCCGAGACCGTTATTCTGGAAGAGGGAGTTGTCAAGGACATACTACCTGTTAATCTCCTAGCCGAATCGACCAATGAGAATGAAGGATTCGTCAACGCAGTGCTAGAACCAACGAATCAGAAAGACGTATTGGTCAAAGCACTGCCATCTGTTGATGTCATAGCTGAATCGACCAATGAGAAAGCAGGATTCGTCGAAGGACAGCTGTATGACGTCACCGGAGCCGAGTTGACCAATCAGGACAGGGCTGGCAAGGGACTCTTGTTGCATGCCTACAAGATGGCGCTGCCGAGAGTACCTTACGTCGAGAAGGAAGTCTTGGTCGTCACGCCTGACGTCACTAGGCAGGTCCACGTGGGTGTCCAGGCCGGTGTGCATGCCGATAACAACAGTCCTTATGCCAAGTGAGTCGAACTTTGTCGAAACTTTGGATATTACGAAGCTATTTGAGGTCTATTGGGGTCTATTGTAGGTATTACAGAACTATTTCGGGTCTATTTGGGTCTATTTGGGTCTATTATAGATATCACGGAACTATTTGGGGTCTCTTCGGGTCTATTATAGGTATAACTAACCTATTTGGGGTCTATTGGGGTCTATTATTGGTATTGCAAACCTTTTTGGGGTCTATTGGGGTCTATTGTAGGTATTACAGAACTATTTGGGTCTATTGCGGTCTATTGTAGGTAATACAGAACTATTTTGGGTCTATTGGGGTCCATTGTAGGTATTACAGAACTATTTGTGTCTATTGCGGTCTATTGTAGGTATTACAGAACTATTTTGGGTCTATTGGGGTCTATTGTAGGTATTACAGAACTATTTCGGGTCTATTGAGGTCTATTGTAGGTATAACAGAACTATTTCGGGTCTATTGAGGTCTATTTTGGTATCACAGAACTATTTCGGGTCTATTGGTCTAGTATAGTTCTAATGAATAAAGCATATATTATTATAAACCGTCGCAATGTCTCTAATTACATTGAATCTTTCGTTTCAGAGTGCTCCAAGTACCTCACAACAATCCACTCTTCGCGTTCGACGGCGCCTCGATGACCTTGACCGGCAGCCTGGTCAATGACGTCACTCACCCGTCAAGGACGCTACAAGGTCACGTGTCACGTGATACTCTGTCTGTCGATCATCGCGTCGCATCAACAGGTCATATCTCAAGTATTGGATCAACTTCAGGTTCTTACAAAACTGGAGGCATTAGCGAGCCTTCCGGGACACCTTTTGTCCGTGTTGTGACTCCAGGTCTTGAAGGAACCGTTGGTTACACTTCGAATTCATATACCACTGGACTAACTGGAGGAATAAGGGAGAATACTGGAGCTGATTTTGTCCGCGTACTGACTCCTGGACAAATCTCTACTGCTGGAGGACTGGTAGGCTACTCCACTGACTCTCATGTCACTGGACTAACTGGAGGAATAAGGGAGAATTCTGGAGCTGATTTTGTCCGCGTACTGACTCCTGGACAAATCTCTACTGCTGGAGGACTGGTAGGCTACTCCACTGACTCTCATGTCACTGGACTAACTGGAGGAATAAGGGAGAATTCTGGAGCTGATTTTGTACGCGTATTGACTCCTGGACAAATCTCCACTACTGGAGGAGTGGTCGGTTACTCTACTGACTCTCATGTCACTGGACTAACTGGAGGAATAAGGGAGAATACTGGAGCTGATTTTGTACGCGTATTGACTCCTGGACAAATCTCTACTACTGGAGGCGTAGTAGGCTACACAACTGGACTAACCGGAGGAATGAGAGAGAATTCAGGAGCTGATTTTGTACGTGTATTGACTCCTGGACAAATCTCTACTACTGGAGGCGTAGTAGGCTACACAACTGGACTAACTGGAGGAATAGGAGAGAATTCAGGAGCTGATTTTGTACGTGTATTGACTCCTGGACAAATCTCTACCACTGGAGGAGTGGTCGGTTACTCCACTGACTCTCATGTCACTGGACTAACTGGAGGAATTGGGGAGAATGCAGGAGCCGACCTTGTTCGCGTTATTACTCCAGGACAAATCTCTACAACTGGCGGCGTAGTAGGCTACTCCACTGACTCTCATACCACTGGACTAACTGGAGGAATAAGGGAGAATTCTGAAGCCGACCTTGTACGCGTTTCAACTTCAGGTTATAAAGAAACAGCTGGATACACTCCAGACCATATAACAACTGGACTAACTGGAGGAATAAGAGAGAATTCAGGAGCTGATTTTGTACGTGTATTGACTCCTGGACAAATCTCTACTACTGGAGGCGTAGTAGGCTACACAACTGGACTAACTGGAGGAATAAGAGAGAATTCAGGAGCTGATTTTGTACGTGTATTGACTCCTGGACAAATCTCTACTACTGGAGGCGTAGTAGGCTACACAACTGGACTAACTGGAGGAATAAGAGAGAATTCAGGAGCTGATTTTATACGCGTATTGACTCCTGGACAAATCTCTACTACTGGAGGAGTGGTCGGTTACTCTACTGACTCTCATGTCACTGGACTAACTGGAGGAATAAGGGAGAATACTGGAGCTGATTTTGTACGTGAGTTGGCTCCTAGTCATATATCTACTGGTCAAGGTCTAGTTAGCTACACCACTGACACTTATAATGCCGGACTAACTGGAGGAATAAGGGAACATTCTGGAACCAACTTTGTACGCGTATTGACTCCTGGACAAATCTCTACTACTGGAGAAGTAGTCAGCTACTCCACTGACTCTCATACCACTGGACTAACTGGAGGAATAAGGGAAAATTCTGGAACCAACTTTGTCCGCGTACTGACTCCTGGACAAATCTCGACAACTGGCGGCGTAGTTGGCTACACAACTGGACTAACTGGAGGAATTATGGATAATTCTGGAGCAGATTTAGTTCGTGTTTTAACTCCTGGTCTTAAAGGAACACTTGGTTACTCCACTGACTCTTATGTCACTGGACTAACTGGAGGAATTGGAGAGCATTCTGGAGCTGCTTTTGTCCGTGATTTAACTCCTGGAGTTATCCCCACCGATCAAGGTATAGTCGGTTACACGTCGGAGACATATACCTTGGGAGCTATTAACGATCCCTCGGGCACTCCCCTAACTCGTTTCATCTCTCGCCTTGCTCCGACTGAATACATCACCAGACCGAGCGAGGGTGTTCAAAGATTCGAACCAAGGACTGGTTCTATGAAACCCGTCATGTAAAGAAATTGTTACATCGTTTAGATAATCTCACTTGTGACTTTCTAACTCTTGAGTTGCCTTAATGTCCGATGCGCGTAATCCAACTCCAGATGGGATATTCTTAATCATGTTTTTTGTCCAATTCATGAATGAAACTTGTCAGTATGTTCAATGTAATATTGTTTATTAGAATAAATTAATTATTGAGAATAATTTGATTGATATTTTCCTCTGATTTCATCCAAATATTCTTCTTTTTGTTCAGGGGTGCTCACACAAATCAAGAAATTTATCTCTAATAGGCTACTTATTCCATTTTTCAAAATCGGTGTAATTGAATGAAAAGTTCACATCTCCGAGATAATTTCATGCTCTTCAACTGATATGACATTTTATTTTTGTGAATTCAATCAGTTTTGAGATGATACGTCAATAAATTTCATCACATTCTTTCTATTCATTGACGTATCATCTTAAAACTGATTGAATTCACTGAAATAAAATGTCATATTAATTAAAGAGCATGAAATTATCTTGGAGATGTGAACTTTTCTTTCAATTAAACTGGTTTTTGAACAAAGAAAAAAATTAAAGAAGGTGAATTTCTCTATTTTTATAACACCATGCACGAACTCCCTTAAGCCTTCAGAAGGCTTAGCATGATGTAGTGATACCAACAGACTTCAATCATGATTTTTAAATATGGTCTAACGTGTTTCACATGAGATTTAGATGTCCAAATTAATTTTTCAATAGGACTAGAGATGTCTAACTGATATTTGCCAATCACAGGTACTGCTACTACAGAGTCCCATTCCCCGGGCAAGGACTCAATTGTGAGCCCCAAAACTAGGTGTGCATAGTTAAAGTGAATGCAAGTGAAGAAGGTATGAAGCCCTGCATGGACATTTTTAAAACGTTTTATTTTTATATACGACTCTACGAGTTTTGAGATCTACGCGAAATTTCTGGAAGTCATAGATTCTTCAGTGTGAACGCAATGTGGAAACTTATGACGACAGGTATAACTACAATTCAAGGTCAGGTACGCCGCCCCGGTGGCGAAGTCAATTATCGCTAGCGGTAATAACTGAAGTCACCGTTGGGCGTGGGTTCGAGTCCCGCATAAGGCATGGGTTTTGTAAACGTCCTTTCACCTATCATCACTTCATCGTTTCATCATCATCCGCTCATTCGTACCCCCGTATAACCTAGCTGTTGGTGGGGTCGTTAAGCAATTTCAATAATCATCTATATAAACCGTCGGTTAATACTAACTGTCAGTAGAGACTAACTGCCGGTTATAACAGATAGCCTTACCTGGCCACGACGCTCTCGTAGGTCAGGTACAATGAAAATAAATACGTTACATTTGTGTTCAGAAATCTATATTCACCAATAATACGAACAAAATACAAATTGTCAAGTGACAGTGTTAAACAATTATTTTAACTCAGTTCAATTCTTGTAAATATAATTAATTTATATTCAAATACAACATTTATGAAATTGAGTATGAATCTTCAGTAAGGCCCGGTTTTACGAATCTTAGTCAAGTACTAATCCACTAACTATTTGTTAAAGGTACGAAAATATCACATGTAACCAAGGGTGATGACAAGTTAATCCGCTAACTATTGCTTAATCCACTAACAATCGATTCGTAATACCGGCCCTAAGTAGATAACGTTGCTAGTACAGCGTCAGGACTTGCGATATCATTGCGTTGGAGGCACGTCATAAAGGGATGGGTGTGTCTCAAGGATCTTTATTAACCCCAGTAGTTTTGGGCTCGAAGTTTGTATAAATTTAATCTACCATACATATTCAAGAATTGGTAACGTTGGAGGCACGTAAGAAAGGGATGGGTGTGTCTCAAGGAGGTTTATTAACCCCAGTAGTTTTGGGTTCGAAGTTTGTATTTAATCTACCATACATATCCAAGACCTGGTAACGTTGGAGGCACGTCAGAAAGGAATGAGTGTGTCTCAAGGAGCTTTATTAGTCCCAGTGTTGTATATCTAGACGTATGTATTTGATCTACCACATAGGTTTGAGACGTGGTAGAGTTTGAATCGTTTTGGTGGAGCGTTGGAAAGGGAAACAAGAAAAGGAAATCCAGGAGGATAATCCAATGTCAGGTACAATAGAAATGAATACGTTTCATTTTTGTTCCGAAATTTATATTCACCAAAAATACGAACGAAATTACAAATTGTCAAGTTACAGTTTTGAACAATTATTTCAACTCACTTCAATTCTAGTAGATATAATTCATACATATAATTGATAGAATTGAGGACGATTCTTCAGTAAGTGGATTTGCGTTGCGTGGTTGCGCGTTGGAAAGGGAATAGGTGTGTCTCAAGGAGCTTTATTAGTGCCAGTAGTGTATATCTCGAAGTATGTATCTAATCTAACACATAGGGTTTGAGACCAGGATAGCGTTGGTGGATCGCTAGAAAGGGATTAGGTGCTAGAAAGGAATAGGAGTGTATCAAGGAGCTTTAATAGTCCCAGAAGTGTATGGCTCGAAGTCTGTATTCAATCTGCCATACAAGTCCAAGATCTAGTAGCGTTAGGGGATGTTAAATAGGAAATAGGTGTGTTTCAAGGAGTTTTATTAGTCCCACTAGTGTATGGCTCGGAGTATGTATATGATCTGCCACATGGGTTTGGGATCGGGCAGCGATGGTGGAGATCTGGATAAGGAATAGATGACAGAAAGGAATAGGAGTGTTTCAAGGAGCTTCATTACTCCCAGTATTGTTTGGTTCGAAGTATGTATTTGATCTACCAGAAAGGTTTGAGACCTGGCAGCGTTGGGGGAGTGGGTACACGCATCAGGGGTTGAGGTACTGTCGTGTCGAACGAGGGTTGATAAGGGCCGGCCGTGAAGTGGGGACTCAGATAACCGAGGCGTCCAAGGGTGAGTGGGTCGAACCTGAAGATGGGGTTCGTAATCGGTGCAACAAGAGCTCTGGAACATGGAGAAGCGAGTGTTATTAGTGAATTAATAGATTGTCACTTTATGATGTCAATGAAGGGTACACGGGGAATAACGATACAAGTCACACATTGTAATTAAATGAGTTAGATACGCCATCTAACAGTGTTTTTCACAAGCTTTCTGAATATGCATCGAGATTTTAGATAACAATGATACAAGTCCACGAAAAATGGTGTTGAAATATCGACCTCTATAGATAAACCCATGGTTTTGAACTTGGAATAATTGTATTTATTTCAGAACTAACAATGTGTGACTTGTATCATTATTTCCCTGTACCCTTCAGTTCAAGTAGCAAGGGCCCGGCTGTGACTTTAGAATACCGTAGGCGAGAATTTTTCTGCGAGTCGTTTTTTAAATGGGACTCAAAACAATAGTTAATAATCACATCATTTATTAGATGAGCTTTAGCGAGGATTCAATTTGACATACTGGAAAAAATTGGTGTTCGTTTTTACTTTTAATATTTTTTTATTTAATATTTTTTTGTCGTTTCTCCACAGGTCAAACGACTTCAGCTATCAACTACAAAAACCCATGCCTTACGCAGTACTAGAACCAACGGCCTACTCTGACTTCAGTTCCTAAAGCGGTGTCTCAGCTGACTGAGCCACAATGGCAGCAAAGAGATGTCTCTTCTAGTACTTACTTGGCAAGGACGTCGTAGAAAACGCCCGACTTGAGCAGCAGATCGTTCACGCCCATGTACTTGTACAGGTGTTGTACAACGGGGTCGTACTGCGATACGTAGATGATCTTACTGTAGGCTGGATCCAGTTTCATTTCCTCGCATGACGCCGCGACGACCAACAACAGCACGACACACAACTGAAACAAACAAACAAACAAACAAACATTAAAGGACAAACAGCATTGAAACTGGATTGTAATGAATGATGACGATATTGCCGCCCTCGGTAGCTCAGTTAGTTAAGGCACGCTTCAGAGACTGAAGTCACCGTTAGGCGTGGGCTCGAGTCTCGCGTGCGGAATTATGGAAAGATTGAAAACACATTTGAGGAAAATATCATTTTAGAGACAAAAAGTCAATTGAAGTGAGGATAAAATCAATTCCAGTTAATGTAATTATTTTTAAATAGAAAAATGTCATTTTATTTTCAAAAAAACGCATCAGTACAATCAAGAAAATGAAACAATTGTTTCAATTCGAACCGAATGGATAAATTAACCAAACCACCATCGGTAGCTCAGTCAGCTGAGGCACCGCTTCAGAAACTGAAGACACCGTTGAGCGTGGGTTCGAGTCCTGCATAAGGCATGGGTTTTTTGTACACATCCTCTCACCTATCATCACCCCCGTATACCCCCGTATAACCGAGCTGTTGGTGGGGTCGTTAAGCAAACAATCATTATCATAGATATTTATTCCTTCTAATTTGGAGAAAACCAGAAATTTAGAGAATTTTGAATAATTTCTTGTCCTCCAGAGACCATAAACCATGATGTAGGCATCACTGATTCTGTATAGAGAACTAAACAGAATCGAGTAATGTCTACGTCACGACTAGGATTGTTTTCAAATCGCATCAGTACAATAAAAAAAATAAAAAAAATCTTCTAATTCGAACCGAGAGAATAAATCAACTAAAGTCACAAACAATAATATCACCAACTCACCACACTGGTCTTCATTGCAAGGTCTCCTCTGGTCTCTTCTTCAGTCTCTTCAACACGCTGGACCTTCTATGTCTCTTCCTTCCTTCACATCGTCGTCTTATACCATCACACCACACCTTCAGCATGCTGCTCGCGCGGGTGTCCCGGCCGTAAGACACGCACTAACGAACTGGTGTGTCGACCCATCAAACACTTCAACACATTATAAAGATATTACAGTACACTAATGGTAGTCGTTTGCGAATGTGGATCCGTGTGTTTGTTTTTAAACTATGTTTTTGACGGGATGAGAAATGATTTTATTTCGAGGGGAGTAATCGATGGTATACATTTCAGTTGGTAGTGCATTCAAGCATGGTCGGGGGGTCAGGGGGGGGGGCAGGGGGGTCAGCTGCCCCCCTCAATAATCATGTGGTGGGCCTAACTATAACCACTCACTCTTCAATACAAGTGATTGAATATGATGAATATGAATATATATATATATATAAATTTTGGGAGAAATATATATATATATATATATATATATATATATATATATATATATATATATATATATATATATATATATAATATCACATCAATATCATTGAAAGATACCCCCCTCGTTAACTCAGAAGGGTAGAGCATATGTGTATCAAGCATAAGGTCCGGGGTTCGATTCCCCGACGAGGAGGTATTTTCAGTGATAATAATACCCGTCCTATCAACATCACGTGCTGTACGTTTTAACAGAAAGCCATGTAGGCCAGAAAGCCATATATATATATATATATATATATATATATATATATATATATATATATATATATATATATATATATTTATTTATTTATTTTCGTATACGTTATCGTGTACGTGTAAGTGAATATTTTATACATGTTTTACGGATTTCATATAACAATGAACTTTGACACCAGGACTGAGCTGTCAGTGACCATACTTCTTCACCGCAGATAAAAGTCTCTCAGTTTCCAAAAGTCCGGAACACATTATAAGTATGAACCGTTTCTGTGATATATCCGGACATTACCAGCATTGGTATTGAGAGTAAACCAAACACACGAATGTTGATATCTTCCACTTTGAACCTCTTAGGCAATGTCCACTTCTTT